>BOPN01011545.1:0-10000 GCA_017312705.2 Penaeus japonicus | reverse complement strand
TATGTTGTATCACTTTGTTCATTTATCTGTTCACATGAATGTTATCCACTTTTGTTTATGAATGTATGTTTCTCTGTTATACACGTGTTTCTATATTTACTTTTTTTTAATTTATGTGATTATTCATCTATCTATCAGTTTTTTTGTGTTTATGAGATATTAATGCATTTATCTATCGATTTATTTATGCGTTTCTTTACGTAATGGTCTCCCTTTTTTGGTGTATTTATCCCCTTGTATGTTTATTTGTTTAAGATCTCTCTCTCTTCACTATTTAAGGAATTTTGGCCTTTGAACTTTTTTGATGAAATGTTTAATCCGCGTTATCAATATTGCTATCAGGATCTTTATTACCGTTATAGCTTTCGTTGCGTGTATTATCATTATTATCATTAATCGTATTGCATCCTCATCACCACAACCACTACCATTATAATCATCATCACCATCATCATCATGATCATCATCATCACCAGCATCATCACCTTCATCACCATCATAATCATAATCATCATCATCATCATCGTCACCTTCACCAACACACCACCTTCATCACTCACCCCCACCATCATATAATCATCACAATCATCAACACCCATTACCGATAATTAACCTTCGAAACACTTAATGGCGTAATTATACCTTCCTTCCGGTCACGCCAGTTGCCAACTTGTGATTTTCTCTCGCTATTTTACACGCATTTCCCACCTCCCCCCTCCCCTCGTGAAATATTTGGTCACGAAATAACTTGCTTAAATTGGAAACGCGAATTTTTATGCAATTCTGAAGGTTTTGTAAGTCTGTAAAGCAAGGCCTTTGGGAATATGTCTGTAATTATTTATTTCTGTTGACTGCCTGGCTGTTTCTTTTTTTATTCATATTATCTTCATTATCTTTATCTGTAAGAGGTGTTTTTTTCATTATCAATTTCGTCATTACTATCATTATTGTTCTGACATCTTTATCATCATCGTTATAATTATCAATATTTCTATTATCATTAGTAGTAGTATTACCATTATTATAAACATCATCATCATTGGTATCATTAGCATCATCATCTTAATCATATTTATCAAAGTCAATTGTCACTATTATCATTATCATCATTTTCATTACCATTATCATCATTTTAGTTTTAGTGGTAGTTATCGCCATCATAGCCTGAACTATGCCATCACCATTATTACAGTATTTTTATTAGTAGTAGTAGTAGTATTCTAATTATCTTTTTTTACCTCTTTCTTGTTTTCTCTCTCTTTTGGGGTCCTCATCAGTGGTCTCTAACATTTCCATAGTAAGAATTACAACTATTTTTTTTTTATCATTATTGTTGTCATTGTAACTTTCAGCATCATCATTATCGTTAATGTGATTATAATCCTTATTTTTATTATGATTATCGCTATCACTATTATTATGACTATTAATGTTGTTATTATTATAATAACCATCATTACTACTATCATTATCACTATTATCATCATTACTATTATCAATGTTTTCATCATTATTATTGTCTTCATCATTATTACTATTTTCGTAACCATTATCATTACCAACTTTCTTTCTTTATCTCTCTTATGCATTTTCATCATGATTAATCTGATGATTTCCATAGTAATCATATGTTATTTTCATCATTATTATGTTGGCTTCAGTACTACAATATCACCAGCACCATCATCATCATAAGAAAATATTTTCCTTATATCTTAATTTCGGATTAAGATAGAGCTCTTACTTCACTTGACATAAAGGAAAACAAGATAGCGTGTATATATAGAATGTAAATATATAATATATTTCCGTCCATCAGAAAGAGTTAATAGGATAAAAATAATCGATTCAATATGGGAGATTCAACAACGAAAAACAACTGAAATGAACGATAAATATGTGAAACACATGAATAAGAATTTAAAAAGAAATCTTTAGTAATCATAAGGTAACTGAGGGCAAGGTGTCTGGTAACCCTGCTCGGTCTTCGTAACAGTAACATACTGGGGTACCAACTGCGTTTGGTACTGGGTCTGGTACTGCAACTGGGTCGTGGTCACGTACTGGGGGACATACTGGGTGCTGTACTGGATCTGGTACCGGGTTGTCGTGACGTACTGGGTCTGGTACTTGGTATCGGTGACGTACTGGGGAGCATAAGCAGTCGACGTGATGTAAGAGGGGCTGTACTGGGTCTTGTACTGGTATTCCGTTTCCGTGACGTACTTAACCTGGGTTTTGTACACCGTGTCCGTGATGTACTGGGGGATGTACTCCGGTATGAGCTGGGTGTTGTAGTGGGTGACGTACTGGGTCTGGTAGAGTGTGGTGGGTACGAGTTGGGTCTTATAGACTGTCTCGTACACCGGTACCTGGGTAAGGATATGGGGATAAGGGGTATATTAATAAGCAAATAAATACATGAATAAAATTAATAGATTGGTGTACAGACTTATGCAGTGATGAGGAGGAAATACGGTATTAGATTTATTAAGAGAATTATTGATAAGTCAGTCAACCTGATCATGTTGACTGAATAAAAATCATAATAGTTTCTATTATATAATTCTTGTTATATATATATATATATATATATATATATATATATATATATATAATCAATTATTTTTTAGATTACTTTGATGTAAAATTAACTAATATCCCACATCATGCATTGCAATTCTTACGTAAATATAACCACATTATTCAATTTCATCCCATTTCTATTTTACCTATCTATCTATCTATCATTTTAAAGATCATTTCATTTACAAGAAAACAACAACAACAACAACAGCACTTAACTGACCTGCTGATAGACAGTCTCGTAATGAGGAACATACTGAACCTTGGGATAACATCTCTGTCTTCGTCGCTTATAGGTCGGCTCTGACACGACAGCTGACACCACCGCCAACACCAACACCACCACGGAAGTCACCTTCATCCTGTAGGGTTTCGTGCGTACGGGGTATTATTAAGGGCTTGTTATCATCTTTATATTCATGATATAAATGCATATATGTACGCATACATACATACATATATACACTCATATGTGTTGATATGTGTGTATATATATATGTGTGTGTGTGTGTGTGTGTGTGTGTGTGTGTGTGTGTGTGTGAGTGTGACTGTGAGCCATAATAATGAGGATAATAATAAGGATAATGACAACAACGATCCTGATGAGATCCTAATGTGGACGGAAACGCCTCATTAACAGTGAACAACTTTATGTGAATGGCCAACTATAGCTCATGGTCACCACGAGTCGTTAGGACGGTGACCATTTCGAAAAGCGCACTGGCCATAACGATAACAATAACATCAGTTAAAAAAGAAGATGATTCAGTAATCTTAAAGAAAAAAAAAAGTAAATCAATGAAATATATCCTCTATCGATACTGGCAAAATAATAATAATAATAATAAATAAATAAATAAATAGATAATTAGACAATAACAACACTTAACAAAACGACACATCTTGAGCTTCAAAATCTATCGGAATTTCGCGTGGGAGGCAATGATCATATTTTCTTTCTTTAAAAGCTGTGATTTGATTGATATTGAATGAATTACGGTGACGGGAACGTTCTGAAAAATCATTTTTTAACACAAATAAAACGGAGACTTTTTTCCACTGAATTATCGCCTTTGTAGTTTGAACAACTTTGAATACTCCGAGAATAAAAGAATAGAAAAGAAAAGGAAAAGAAAAGATGAATAAAGAAATGAAAGGAAAAAGAAAGTTAGAACATCGCTCGAAAATTCTAAAAGTTCATCTTAGGAATTTCACGCTTTCGTCGACAGCGGGGAGGGGGTGATGGCGGAGGGGGGGGGGGAGGCGGGGCGAGGGTGAAAAGGGAGGGTGGGGGTTGGGGGGAGGTGTAGTTCAAAGGGAAGGGAGGGTCAGAGGGTAGGGGGGAAGGTGTAGGTTAGAGGGAAGGGAGGGGGGGCAGGTGTAAGTCAGAGGGAGGGGGGGGGGTTAGTAGGGCTAGGAGGAGAAGGGGAAAGGGAAAGGGAGAATGTGAGGGAAAGGTTGGGAGTGTAGGTGAGGTAGAGACAGTGAGGACGGGAGAAGAGGAAGGTGAAAAGGAATAGGTAATAGATGAGGAACGAGGGGAAGGGGAAGGGAAAGAATAGGAGGATATATGAGAAAGGTGAGGTAAACGAGGGAGGGAAGGGGAAAAGATGAAAGGAAGGGTAAAGGGGAAATGAGGTAAGAGGGTGAAAAAGGGAGATGAGGGAGAGAGAGAAGAGGTAGGGAGAGAGGGGGAGGGGAGGGGGACTTCGGAGAAGGAAGGAAAGAGGAAGAGGAGAAGCGAGTTATAAAAAGAGAATGAAAGTGAAAGAGGGGAGAGGTGAGAGTGGATGACGGAAAGGAAAAGCGAGAGAAAGAGGGGAGAAAACGGATGACGGAGAGATGAAATCGGAAAAGAGAAAGGAGAAAGAAAATGAAGGGAGAAAGATGGGGAAGAAAGTAGGAGGCCATAGATAGGGAAGAAAGAGACAAAAGGAAAAATTGGGGGAAGAAAGTGGGAATCAAACAATGAAGAAAGAAAATAAGAGACGAGAGAAGGGTAAGAGAGTGAGAGGGCGATAGATGAGGAGATGAGAAGTAGGAGGCGCCAAAATGGAGAAGCATAAAAGAAAGTGTGAAAGACAATTGAATATTTCCACACACTTACTTCTCGGGTCGTCTGTCTTGGAGCTTTCTCAAGGGGAGACTGACTTGAATTGGGGAGTCTTTTGGCTTATATACTGATCGAAGGAGTGAACTGTTACCTGCTACGATGTGTAACAGCGTTGAGTGATTAGCCAGAAATTTGCAGAGGAAAGGGTTGTGTGTGTGTGTGTGTGTGTGTGTGTGTACATTATGTCTTGCGTGTGTGTGTGTGTGTGTGTGTGTGTGTGTGTGTGTGTGTGTGTGTGTGTGTGTGTGTGTGTGCATTATGTCTTGCGTGTGTGTGTGTGTGTACATTATGTCTTGTGCGTGTGTGTGTGTGTGTGTGCGTGTGTGTGTGTGCATTACGTCGTCTGTGTATGTTGAAGGTGTGTGTGTATGTGTGCTTTTTGTGTGTCTGCGCGTGCTCATGTGCATATTTGTGTGTGTGCATTATTAACAGAGACATCATCGCACTATGCATACAGAAAGGGCATTGCGTCCGTTCTTGTGCAATCATTTATTTAGACATACGTGACTAAACAGCATTTTTCTGTTCATTTTGAGAGTAACAGATTAACAGCAATCTGTCTCATGTCATTTTATATAGGTCAGTGTTGCATGCATTAGTGTCTGCTTAACTCTTTCAGTATAATTTTCTCCAGTTTTGTGTATATTTCTGATGTCTATGTGAATTAACTTCTAAGATGTTGTCTATGTATTTTTAATCTTTTATGTAATTATTTCTCTCTTTATTTGTATCTATCTATTACAAATATATATTACTTATTTATCTATCTGTTTCTATGTATCTATTCATTTACATTTTTATGTGTATTTGAGTTTTTATTTATTCTGTGGTTCACTGGAGGTCAAGAAAGGTATGTGCTCGTTTGTGCAAGAAACTGAATATAATTTTTCATATTTCGTTTGCAAGACATATATTCAACATTCATGCATTTTGGTGTTATTCTTACCGCTGCTGATGCTAAATGTTGTTGTTATTGTTGTTGACGTAGCTGTTGTTGTTGTCATTGCTGTTGTCATAGTGCTAGCGTTGTTGTTATTATTATTGTCACCATAGCCGTCGGTGCTGTTTTTGTTATTGGTGTTATTGTTATTTTTACTTCTGTTGCTGTTGCCTAGAGACCTTTTTCCAGCAAGAACGCTCCTTGTGAGACCACAAACCCGATTATGTCATATTCGAGTGATACAATGAAACACATGAGATTATACCGCAAGGCTCACTGCAACACTGATAAACAAGCAGAAAAATAATTCAATAAAAAAAAATAAAATAAAAAGCATTATGAATAAAAGGAAAATGAAGCAAGCAAAAAAAACAAAAAAACAAAAAAAAAACATGGTGATAGAATTATAATACTAATTTCGCATAATAAAGAACCCCCCCCCCCCCCGTCCCAACCCATTCTAATAAATCATTCACAGTAATAGGCCTAAGATATTATCCCAATAAGAAAGACTAATGATAGGTTTAAAGCGGACTTCGGATAAGTACAGGTGCGGAAGTGTGATATGACAAGGGAGGTCAATCGGCTTATATATAAAAGTGATTCGAAACAAGGTCACATACCCGGTAAGCTTGCAAGCTATCAGGGCAAGGTCATTTCCTGGGGACTTTGTCAAGATTAAAGAAGAAGAGGAAGAGGAAGAACAAGAAGAATATGAGAAGAAGTAGAAGAAGGAGAAGAGGTAGAAGAAAAACAGGATTTTTTGTGTTTTTTTTTCTTTTTTTCTTTCTTCTTTATTATTGAATTCATTATGATTTTAAGGTTTCTTTCTAGGAATGATTTATTAATTTATTGATTGATTTATCTATCGTCTGATTTTAAAATATATTATTCTGATGTTGATTTCTTAACGTTGTTCGTTCGGTTCATTAATTTTCTTCTCTTTATCATTTTCTTTCTATCTTCTTTATGTTTCTTCCTTGTCTTTAATTTCTTTCCTTTTCAAATACCCACTCTTTATGTCGCCATGCTTTCATGTGTCGATTAAAAAAAAAAAAAAAAAAAAGCTAATTGCAATCTCTTCCCTTTAAATCAACATGCGAAAGTTGCAATATGTTGAAAAGGAATTCAATGCATGTAGGTTTCCCTTTCTCGATTGCTTGTGCATTTTCCTTTCGTGATTACACGTGTGCTTGGGGCGAAAGCATAAGGCATTGTTGGTATTAGGGTTTTAAAATGTTTCGAGGGTATATACTTCCCTGCACTTATGTTAGGGTGGCAGTTTGAATGTGTGTGTGAAAGCGAGATTGCCAGTGTGTACTGTATGTGTGTGAAAGAGAGAAAAAGAGAGACAGAGGGAGAGAGAGAGAGAGAGAGAGAGAGAGAGAGAGAGAGAGAGAGAGAGAGAGAGAGAGAGAGAGAGAGAGAAAGAAAGAGAGAGAGAGAGAAAGAAAGAGATGGGGATGTGCGTGGATATATGTGCTTGTGTATCCTTATGTTTGTTTGTGTTTGTGTGTGTGTATGTTACTATATGCAACTACATGTTCCATTTTCTAATAATAATACCATACACTTATTCCTCATACACAAACAAGTATAAGACCCATATTCCCAGTGATGCTAAAAATGGATGTATGTGTGTGTTGACACCCCAGTTCATAGCCCTCCCAAAATACTTAGCGTTTCCTCCCCATAACATATCCATTACAAAGCCATTACGTATCCACAACCTTGCATTACGCAGCGCACCCGAGTCTCCGCTGCCCTCATTACACAATCTAGAAATGTCAAACTTGTACTCCCTCGACCCCCACTAGCCAGCGCCGATCAGGTAAAGGGGTGCTATTAACTAGCATGACATTCAGGTATGTCAAAGCCCTGAGGGTTTCTGTGCGTGCTCTGGTTGGGCGTGAGGGGGGGGGGGATTGGAGGCGGTGGGGGGAGGGAGACAGGAAGGGAGGGTGGGATGGAAGGGAGGGAATAAAGGAGGGAGGAATAAAGGAGGGAGGGAAGAAAGGAAGGAAGAGGAGAGGAAAGGAATTAGAGAGGGAGGAGGGAGGGATGGAGGGGGAGAGGAGGAAAGGAGGGAGCGATAGAACGAAGGCAGGAAAAGTTGAAGAGAGGATGTGCGAAGGAAGAGAGGGAATTAGAAAGGAGGGGGATAATGATTAAAACAAGTGACGGAGGATGGAAGGGAGGGAGGCGGGAAAGGAGGAAGAGAAGAAGCGAATAAAGGAGGGAGGAAGGATTGAGGGAAGAAGGGAGGGAGGCGGGAAAGGAGGAAGAGAGGAAGCGGGTAAAGGAGGGAGGAAGAGAGGGAAGGAGGGAGGGAGTAAGAGAAGGATGGTAGGAGGGAGGAATGGAGGGCAAGAAGGAGGGAGGAAGGTAGGAAAAAAAGAAAAAGAAGGGAAGAAGGAAGAGAGGGAAGGAAGGAGGTATGCAGAGAAGGAAGGAAGGAAAGGCAGAAGAAAGAAAGAGGGAGGGAGCAGAAGAAAGCAAAGGAGGGAGTGGATAAGGCGAGAGGAAGAGAGGAAAGGAGAGAAAGAGAAAGAGAAAACGGAAGCGAAAGGGAAGCGACAAAGCGAAAACGAGAGGAAGAGAAGAAAGAAAGGCAGCCCAGGTGTGCGGCCTATACGAAGTTGCCGGGTGCTCACCGCTGGGAGGCCTGTGGTTGGGCAACGGCAAAGGGGTCAAGTGGCTTGGCTTGGAGATGTCGTTCGGGTGGCTTAGATATTTCGGGGTAACTGCACGCACACACACACTTACATACATACACACATAGGCATATTTATTGTGTATATTTGGAAGAAGAAAAAGATATAAATATATTAATGATTAATAATGCTCATACACACACACACACACACACTCACTGTCTCTATCTCTATCTCTCTTTCTTTTTCTCTTTTCTCTCTCTCTCTCTCTCTCTCTTTCTCTGTCTCTCTCTCTCTCGCTCTTTCTCTCTCTCTCTCATTCTCTCTCGCTCTCTCTCTGTCTAAGTGTAAGAGAATCTCTTATTTCCGAAATTGCGAAATTATCAGACCCTAGTCTTGCTGTGCGGCTGTGCATATGCTCATGAAATGCAGACATATTGTCTCTGTAGACCGCTCAAACTTGAAGCTGTATGTGCACCTTCCGTAGAGTTATTTCGCGTTATATCAACCGACCTATTGGTATTTTGGCAGGCAGAGCATTGCAGCATAGTTCTGCAATATGAAACTATTTACATGATTGCAACCTTCTCACAAGAGATTTTTATTTTGTACACAACTCATATCAGCATAAAAGTACATAGTTTGAGGTACTATTTACATAAGTTTTTTTTTCACTTGCTCTTCTGCGATCCCCCGATATTCAATCTGTTGCAATGTCTCTGCAGATCAATATCAATCCTATAATTCCTAGCAATGATCATAAAAAACAATTGCTTGTATACAACCTTTTGAAAATATCATCCATGAATATCTCTCCTTGTCTTTAGCCTAAAAAAAAAGAACAACCAAAAATAGTTTGCAACCGTTATTGAAACTTTTTTTAAAACGGCATTTGAAATAACTCCATTGGATACCGTTCTTAATAGGATTAACTTCGAACATGAAGCCAAATTTCCCTTGAGAAAATAAATGTGTCTCTACTTCCTTTGGGAATCTCAGATATCAGGAAAAAAAGGAAATAGGCAGAATTATATGATAGCAAAAAAAAAAAAAAAAAAAAAAAACTATATCTGGTGTTGGATAGATGTAAAACCTCTAATATTTTCGATGATTTAGCGTAGAGTAGGAATGTAGTAGTAAGGTTACGAATTGGGTATAATTAAGATTCAATTTGGGAAGCAAATTTATTTTCATATCAAAAGGTTCTATTGGCTTTCACTTTTATTCCTATCAGGAACCCCATGGCGACAGAGGTGTGAAATAATATGAATAATATCTTTTATGCACAAATAACGGGTAGAAGCACAAAAGACAAAACTCACAGTATACAGTAAGGTACTCTTGACTCCTCTTTTAAATGATGAATGAAGAGAAAGGACCCTTACCTATGATATAAGGTCACTTGATAAGTTGAAGCACATACTAAGATGCTGTGCTTCATTCACATAAAGATCCAATCTGTCTTACAGCCTCTTTCGTAAGGAGAGCTTCACTTTGTCTTGATATCCACATACTTATTTCCCGTTTGTCTGCCTGTATGTCTTATCTATCTCACTCTATCACTTTATCTTCTTCTGTCTCTGCTTCTATGTCTCTCCGTCTCTCTGTCTCTTGGTCTCTCGGTGTTTCTGTGTTTCTGTCTTTTTTACTCTCTCTCTCTCTCTCTCTCTCTCTCTCTCTCTCTCTCTCTCTCTCTCTCTCTCTCCC
>BOPN01011544.1:5000-7500 GCA_017312705.2 Penaeus japonicus | reverse complement strand
GGATGGGGGAGTGGGGTTGTGGGGCTGGGGGAGGGGGTGGGGGTTGTGGGTGGGGTGAGGGTGGTGGGGATGGTGGTGGATGTGGGGGTGATTGTGGGGGTGGGGGTGGGGGGTGCTGGAGGATTGTGTTGGTAGTGTTGGTTGTCGTGGTAGTGGTTGTGGTGTCTTTGGTGTTGATGTCTTTGTTATTACTGTTATTTTGGTCGTACTTTTGTTGACTATGGTGTTGTTGGCGTTGTGGATGTTGTTGTCAATAAGAATACGGATGATGATGTTAATTCTCTTGTTGTTGTTAATGAGCATGGTTGTTTACATGCTGATATGTTTGTTGTTGTTGTTGTTTTAAATGATGAAAATAGGCATATTGAAGTAGTCTATTTATTTGTTTTAAGGGATGAGATTGATTATTTTCATGTTGCTGCAATTGTTGTTGTTGCTTTTGTTATTGTCGTTGTTTTTGTTGTTGTTGGGATTCCTTAGTGCCTTTGTTGTTTTTATCATCATTGTTATTGTCTTCCACTTCTCATCGCTTCTTTCTCATTCTCTTCATTCTCTCATTATCTTCATTATACATATATACTTTTTCTTCTTCTTTTCTTCATCACAGTCATTTTCTTTTGTCTTCTCATTTTTAATTCTAATATTGTTTTTTTTTTTTTTTTAATAAGATATAAGAATCTTAACTTTTTCCTTTTGGATCTATTTTGTTTTTCTATGTTTCTCCTGTGCTCTTCGTCTTTCCCTCAATCTCTCTCTCTCTCTCTCTCTCTCTCTCTCTCTCTCTCTCTCTCTCTCTCTCTCTCTCTCTCTCTCTCTCTCTCTCTCTCTCTCTCTCTCTCTCTCTCTCTCTCTCTCTCTCTCTCTCTCTCTCCTCTCTCTCACTCTCTTTCTCCTCTCTCTCTATCTATATCTCTCCCTGTCTAAATTTCTCTCTATCTCCCACCACCTCTCTCTCATTCTCTCTCTCTGTCTCCCAATCCCCTCTCTCTTATTCTATCTCTGTACTTCTCTATCGATCTCCCTATCTATCTCTTTCTCTCATTCTCTCTCTCTTTCTTTGCTCTCCTTTCCTCATTTACCTTTCCTCTTCTTCTTTATCTCTCTTCTTTCTTTCTTCCTTCATCTCTTTTCATCTATATTTTTTTCCTGTTTTGCTTTTCTTACCTCCTTCTACTTTTTCAACTTCACCCTCTCCACCTCCTTCTTCTCCTCCTCTTCCCGCTCCTTGCCCTTCCTCTTCCTCCTCGCGCTCCTGCCTCTTCCTTCTTTCTATCTTCCGCCTCCTATACCCCCTCATTTACCCACTCCCCCTCCCTTTTTCCATTCCCTCTCCTCCTTACCCCTCTCCCTCTTCTTCCCTCCCCCCTCCTCCTTTCTCCTATCCCCCTCCCTTTCCTCCCTCCTCCTGCCCTCACCCATCCCTCTCCTCCTCTTCCTACCTTCTCCACCATCCTCTCCTTCTCCTACCTTCCCTATCCTTCCTCCTCCACCACCCTCTCCTTCTCCTACCTTCCCTCCTCCTTCCTCCTTCCTCCTACCTCCTTCCTCTCCTTCTTTCCCCCTTTTCCCCCTCCTCTTCCTCCTACACCACCCTCTCCTTCTCCTACCTTCCCTATCCTTCCTCCTCCACCACCCTCTCCTTCTCCTAACTTCCCCCTTCCTTCTTCTTTCCTCCTACCCCCTTCCTCCCCTTCCTCCCCCCTCTTCCCCCTCCTCTTCTTCCTCCACCACCCTCTCCTTCTCCTTCCTTCCCCCTCCGTCCTCTTTCCTCCTTCCTCCTACCCCCTTCTTCCCCTTCCTTCCCCCTCCTCCTCCTCCTACTCTTCCTCCTACCCGATTCTTCCCTTTCCTTCCCCCTCCTCCTCCTCCTCTTCCTCCTACCCCCTTCCTCTCCTTCCTTCCCCCTCCACCTCCTCCTCCTCTTCCTCTCCTTCCTTCCCCCTCCGTCATCTTTCCTCCTTCCTCCTACCCCCTTCTTCCCCTTCCTTCCCCCTCCTCCTCCTCCTCTTACTCCTACCCGATTCTTCCCCTTCCTTCCCCCTCCTCCTCCTCTCCTCCTACCCCCTTCCTCTCCTTCCTTCCCCCTCCTCCTCCTCCTCTTTCCTCCTACCCCCTTCCTCTCCTCCTCCTCCTCTTCCTCCTCCACCACCCTCTCCTTCTCCTTCCTCCCTCCCTCCTTCCTCCTCCTCCCCTTCTTCTTCCTCCTGCGGCAGATCCCGCCTTCGCTCGTTCAGGGGATTCCGAGCTGATCCCTCCAACATTTTATTGTTTATGGCATCACCTCTCTCTCTCTCTCTCTCTCTCCCTCTCTCTCTCTCTCTCTCTCTCTCTCTCTCTCTCTCTCTCTCTCTCTCTCTTTCATTCTCTTTCTCTCTCTCTCTCTCGCTTTCATTCTCTCTCTCTCTCTCTCTCTCTCTCTCTCTCTCTCTCTCTCTCTCTCTCTCTCTCTCTCTCTCTCTCTCTCTCTCTCTCTCTCTCTGCCTCCTCTCTCTCTCTCTCT
>BOPN01011543.1:0-2500 GCA_017312705.2 Penaeus japonicus | reverse complement strand
CTTCCCTTTCGGTTTCACTCGACCCCTTCAGCAGATAATGAGACTGGCCTCTTCGGGGACAGAAAATAATCGGTCTCCCACGAGCTCCAACCAGGGTACATTTTTGCTGTTGATATAAAAAAGAAAAAAAGAAATGTTATTATCCTTTGTGGTTCTGCTAACACATCCAGCCTAAATGTCTGATTTATTTATTTCCTATGTATATTGAAGATTCATTACTTGAAGGATGTAATAGGATTCAACATACGCAGATAAGCTCATAGATACAGTACAAGAGTATCATTAAAGCAAGCAAACAAAAAATAGAATAAAAACGGACAAAAAGGATGCAATCCCATGTGACAATTCAAATGATATGTGTATTTCTGGTGTTGCTTTTCTTATTACGAATCCGATGGGAAACGGTCGCGCCAGACAGGTTTCAGTTCAGGCTTCTTTATTTTCCACCATTGAGGAACATATTTTACGCATTATTACACATTTTGAAGTTTTAGAACTGTAAGTCCTTATGGTCAAACTGAAAATGAATTTGATAAAACTATAAACTTGCGGAGTGGTCTATCCAGAAGTTTGCACATTTCACAGCCATCTTTCATTCTTCAAACCTCTACCTGACTCACGGCTTCTTACGCCGATCTTTCCCCAGTCTTAGATCTCATGCTATTGGCGCTTTATGAGCTAAAGAAAATGAAACACACAATTTTGTTTGTCGTAATGCGTATCTCATAAATCGTATACAATTATGGCCGTCTTTTCAGCTGTACTATTGACATTAAAGAGGATTCATCAAAAAGAGCTACCACGTGTGTCGACTCCCGCTGTGAAAATTAGGCTAATTAATGACGCAACAAATTATCCTTGATCGAGACTGCCAAACAGAAGACGAGAGTGCATGACAAGACTTTCTTATTCAGATGCTTTTGCTGACTACGACAGGAGCAGAGGAGATTAATATTAGACTGCCTGTGATACTACGCCATTTGCATACGTGGGGGAAGTGTCACTTTGGAGACGCCGAGAAGGGATGGGGGGGGGGGGGTGCCAGAGACGGTTTATTTCGTCGAATGCCTCTGGGAAATCCTACTACAATGCTGAGAGGGCTATACAAAGTCAAACACACACACACATACTCATACACATACACACACACATACACACAAACAAACACAAACACACACACAAGCTGACTAGTTTAAACTACAAGTCTTTTGAAAAAGGCGTAACGCATTTTACGGCCTGGATTGCGAGGGGTCGGATCTTGGCAGTATTTCAGCGGGCCAGTTATCAGTTTCTTCGACATATAAAAATTTCGTTCTCATTAATCACACTGGAATACAATAGTGCTGATGATTGTTATTATCATCATAATACTGCTAATGCTGGTACAACTTCAGAATAGGAACAGAAATTCAGGGGAAGTTCCACCGACAGATGGTGCTGTTGCAGCTAATGGTGATGGATGGTGATGAGTAGCAGACGTGACATAGACAGATTGTGAGAGTCCAGAACCGCTTACTGCTTAACTTTGGAGGCTCGGCTGATGTGCCAACGACAATCGTTCCAGCGGGTGGTCTTCGTCTGGGTGAAATCTAATTCAGCGCGAACAGAAAGCAAAGGTATGGAAAAAAAGGAGAAACTGAGGAAAGTAAACGTGATATTCTTGTTTGAATAATTTGGTTCTCCTTCTCCTGTTATGGAAAAAACAACTATTTTCTCGGAAGCGGTTTTTAAACATAAACCTACAAGATGAAAGAAAAACAAAAATATACTGAAACGAAATTTGAAAAATTATGATCAAAGATAAATCATTGAAATAGATATGTATTTTTTCGAGTCCATTTCAATAGCATCCCACAAACGCTATTAATTTATTTATATACCTATTGTACAGACCGTTAATGCCCTTGTTGGTGTTACGTGTTTCCATGAGATTGAAAATAAGATTAGGCTGATAACCATTCATTGACTATGATTACAATTAAATAACATTGATAACTACTGAGGAATATGACATACATGCTATCATTCATTTGGTGGGCTATACTGGCGGGCATTATAGCAAATAGAATACAGCGATTTTCTCTTTTAATTTCCTTTTCCAGATATTCTGCGATTTATTATTTTTTTCTTATAGTTTTATAGCTGTTTCTATGTGCTTTGTAATGCGATGACTGGTATCTAGCAGTAGTCTATTCATCTGAGTATTCAACACATAATTTTGGTAAATTGATATAAATTTACTTGACACGAAAGTGTAATGTAAGACATTGTTTGGATGAGAAAAAAATTATTTGAGAGAGTAGAATTTCGAACCCAGAGACTTGGATTTTAAAGATGTCAGGAAATATATGTCTATTTCTCTCTCTTTCTCTCTTTTTATATATCTATATTTATCTATCTATCTATCTATCTCTCTCTCTCTCTCTATATATATATATATATATGTATATATATATATGTATATATATATATACATACATATATATATATATATATATAT
>BOPN01011541.1:12500-15620 GCA_017312705.2 Penaeus japonicus | reverse complement strand
ATATATATCATATACATGCATACGCATATATACATATATATATACATATATATGTATATATATATACATATACAGGGTGGGGCAGAACCGATTGAGCAGTTTTGAGGGGATATAAAAAAATAATGGAGGTACTTAGAAAAGAAAGTTTATTATCCTCGAGGTTAGCATAACATACCATTTAGAATCTTTATGTTCTGAAAATAATGTCAGCAAGATGGCGGCCGTTAGCTCTAACACACTGCTCGAGTCGTTCTCTGAAGTTTCCTACAGCACATTCACACATACTGCGGGGTTATGACGTGTATATGTAAATATATGTATATATATATATATATATATATATATATACAAACATACATATCATACATATATTTATATATACATACATATATATGTATATATATAAATATATATACATATACACATATACATACATATATTTATATATACATACATATATATGTGTATATGTAAATATATATATATAAATATATATATATATATATATATACATATATATATATATATACATATAGCATATTATAGCAAAGTTTATGGTTATCATTGAGGTGTCTCCAAGGGGAAGGTCTTTCATTCTTGCATTAAGGGATCGCACTTATTACGTTGCGGTGCGGCTGGCTGATGTAGCCGAGACCGAGGCGGGGGCGGAGTGAGTGGGGTTGGATGAGCGTCCAGTGACTTGTGCAGACCGGATCTCATCCTCTAAACCAGTGATTCCCAAAGTGTGAAGCCCCATTATTATTAATTCGTCACATTGATCGGCGTGAATAAGTCTAAGACTATAGTCTAAGACTATATATATGTATATATATATATATATATATATATATATAAGGGCAGGTGTGCCGCCAAAATATTGTGTCTTAGTGTGTCGTCAAACTAAATAGTTTGAAAACCACTGCTCTAAACTGTCCTTTATGGTAGGCACGGAAGTATTTACCAAGATTAGTGCAATGTCAGAGAATCTCACCTTGTGGGATGCAAAACTAGAGTCGAGCAAATTATGAGCATCGGAAAAAGGAGTGCGTGATAGCGCGTCAGCAACAATATTTTATTTGCCAGATAAGGATAAGGATAAGCCAGATTTGCGGAGCAGATGCTATGCCGGGCTTGTATGCACTGAGGCGAGCCCGCCTGTGTCAGCGTGTGCTGACTCGTTTGAGAATGTGCCAATGAGTGTTGACTCCATCTGAGCTTGGTCCATACCCAACGCAGTGCCCAGCTACGTCAGTAACCGCCAGGTGACAGTGGAAGCTGACGAGCTTGGACGGGGCTCGATCTGCCGACCACGGGGATGTGAAGTCGACACGCTACCGCTGAGCTAACCAGACGGCTTGCTAGATAAGTATATAATAGTGACGTCAAACTCTTCCAGAATTTCAGTCAAGGGGATCCTTACCTTTAATTATGGGAGTGATCAGTGTGCACTTCAATCTGATATCGCAAGATTAGTTTTCTATAATGACGGAGGGCGCATGTGATACTTAGTAATTCACGATCTGATGTATGGTAGCGTTTGTCCACCGAACTGAGATCGGAACTTGCATTTTACCAGAATTAACATGTTTTTGGTGGAGTACTGCTCCGAGGCCGAGGTTTGAGGTATTAGTGGTGAGGATAGAAGGCAAATTAAAATTAGGTCAGTCCTAAAGTGGAGTCCTAATTAGTCATGACTTAAATATGTTAAATGCAGCATTTTCCTTGCCTGTCAATGGTCAAATAGAATCCTTTCAAAGGAGATGAGTAGGGAAGGTAGCAATGAACCTGTGACCTTGAATGAATGGCCTGTAAAATCCTGAAATGACTAAAAATGGTTTCAATTCCTTCTGGTCCTTAAGTTTATCCTCTCATCATCCACCGTCTCCCTGTCCTTTCCCTGCACCTCCACAACCTTGTCCTCATTCATCCCCTCATCACCCACCATTTCCCTCTCTCGCGTCCCCACTACCTGGTCCTTCTCATTCATTCACTCATCACTCCCCATCTTCATCACCAATACCCACTGGGCATTCCACTGCTGATTCAATAATCATTACGTTGCCTAAATTTCGTTTGAAATTATGTACAGTTTGTTACAGTACAGTGTAATTAGGGATAACATGTTACGTGAATAGGAATATATAAGAACAGTAAGATTATGTAAAAGAGAAAGTCTCACAGCAGAACTGGGTAAATAACATAAATGAAAAAAGGCTAGGATGTAGAGGAGTTACTGCACTGTATATCAATAAACGACATCCACCATTCTAAAGCTAACTTCAATAGTAGGAATGTGCAAACACTCTGCAAACAATCCTTTTAAGAAGCTACTGTTTGATAAAATGACGTGTAGTACAATACAATACAATACAGAGAAAAAGTGGAGAATCATGATTATCGAAAGAGAAGAAGAGGGAAGATAACAAATGGCAGCCAGCTACATTTAATGAAGTGTTAGTGGATGACGTGTAGTGCACTGTAAGGAAAAGGATAAGCCAGATTTACTGAGCAGATGCTTCTCCGTGGTTATATGCACAATGGCAAACTCGATCTGCCGACCACGGGGGTGCGAGGCCGGCGCGTTACCACTGTACTAGCCTGCCGGTTATTGTACTGCACTTCACATTATTCTCAACAATGCTAATACTCAACATACATGCAGCTCTCTGTGAAGTAAAGTATATTCTGTACAATGCTGTGTACTGTAGGTTTACACATGAAACACATATTTCATGACACTACATAAATATGCACACACACACACACACACTGTGTGTGTATATGTATATACATATATATGTATTTATATATTTATTGATTTATGTGTAAATATGTATCTATATGTATATATATATCTATATATATATATGTAAATATGCAAATATACATACATACATACATATATATATATATATATATATATATATATATATACATATATACATATGTATGTGTGTGTGTGTGTGAGAAAGAGAGTGTATGCATAGTCATATATTTTTCTAATTATAAAATGATATAAGACTATATTACTTTGATATAAGAAAGTATTCTCTTCTCGCTTTTTCCATGTTTTGTGTTATGTAAGAATGTTAACGTTTGTGTTTTTTATTCTCATTGTAG
>BOPN01011541.1:5000-7500 GCA_017312705.2 Penaeus japonicus | reverse complement strand
CACGTTCAACTTGACATCGCTATCTGTCACTTGACAGGAAATAGAGGGAAACCTCGGGTACATAAGGATGCCGTTGACCCCCATACATCACTCGACATAGCTCCTGTTCAGATGTTGATAAGCCACAGTCATCAACAACCGGTTTCGCCGTAGACCTGCCTCCTCGGCCTTGAGAGGACTGACGTCCCCCGACTCCTCTGTCGGGGAGAGTCGTGGGGATGAATACATGCCTCACAGAGCAGAGGAGGACAGTGATGATAGAGTAGATAGAGTCCAAGCTCGGAGGTCGAGCTGGACTCTGTCAGCCAGGCGGACACAAGCCATTGTCTACCATCACCAACAGAGTGGTGGAGGAACGACCCTGGGACCCCGAATTTCGTTTGGCGAAAAGGGGATAACGTCCCGAAAAGGTTCGGGTTTGCTGGTTCTCCTGGGGGTGTGGCCGACCTGGATGCAACCAGCAACCCCCTGGAGATCTTCCTTTATTATTATTATTGTTATTATTATTATTCACGAACGATTTCTTTCAACATATCATCTGTGAGACCATTAGGTGAGTTTATGAATTTTCACTGTGATTGCCTCCTCTATAATTATAATTTATGTACATATATTCCGTTTATCTAATTTGAAACTGTTACTGACGTTTGTTTTTTGTCTGCTTCTAGGTATGCATATACATACATACATACATACATACATATATATATATATACATAAATATATATATATATATATATATATATATATATATATATATATATAAACACACACACACGCGTATATAATCACTCATGCAATCACGAACGAGGGAAATCACGAGATCTTTTCTTCGGAGTTCGTTTTCTAGGAGTCTGTAATGGATCCCACGTCTAGCACCACCTGTGATATGTGCAGAATAGTCTCTCCACTGCTTGCACCAGCTGTGACAAGTATCTCATATATAAATTTTAAGCAAAAGTCGAATAACTAAATCATTTATTGGAGATGACGGCAAGAGAATAAGAAATAATTACTGTGGTCGCAGGAGGCTTGTTAGACGCCTTAGCTTGGCGGGGTCTTGCTTAGGTGTCCAGAGAAGCACAAAAGCCAGATTTGCGGAACAGATGCTTCATCCGGGTCTATATGCAATATGTCAAACCCAGCCTCTGTTAATGAGGGCTGACTCGTGAGAATGTGCCAACGATTGTTGACTCGATATGAGTTTGGTACATACCTAACTATAGCAGTACACTGGGCAAGTGGCAGTGGAAA
Source organism: Penaeus japonicus (assembly GCA_017312705.2). NCBI lineage: Eukaryota > Metazoa > Arthropoda > Malacostraca > Decapoda > Penaeidae > Penaeus > Penaeus japonicus. The sequence goes on along the minus strand of BOPN01011541.1, from coordinate 6,246 downwards.
CTCACGAACTTAGACGGCGCTCGATATTTCGACCACGGGGATGTGAGGTCGACGCCCAACCACTGTTCTAGCTAGCTTGACGGCTTCGAGAGAGGAGAGGGGCAAGGCAGGGCATATAGTCATGTCTTATGCATGGCCAGGTGCTTCTAGGACATCTCTCTCTCTCTCTGTCTCACACTCACTTCCACATCCACACACACACACACACATATATATATACTTATATATATTTATATATGTATGTATATGTACATATATATATATATATATATATATATATATATATATATATATATATATATATATATATATATATATATATATATATATGTATGTATATGAACACACGCAGACACACACACATACACACACACAATCACATGCAAGGCTTGGTACCCTGAAACCAACTGAAATTTGAAACATTTATGTAGTAACTGTTTTCACCATCTCATTCACCGTGTAAGCCAGACCTGTCATTACCTTTATCAAATACGATTCAATCACTTGAATCTCATTTATTCTCTGATAATATACGCTCTACATATTAAGAGAATTTCCATGGTTAATTCATCACAAACTCAAATAGATACATTCACTCAGATACACTCAAAGGCATATATACTTAGCAAGAAAACTTACAAGCGACGCGGACAATTTAATTCTTTAGTGACGATAAACTTATGACTTCATTCAGTAATCACAAAAGAGGTTATATATATACGCTTTCAGTCAATCAAGGGGCATTTGGTAATTACGTAACACACCCACAAACTCGTGTATGTACCCACTAGTTAACATTCAGGCGCATGTATATATCAGCATCAGGGAAAACCTATGGATTAGTGTGTAGGTGGTACATCTTTTGAAAAGAGTTATTGTTGCTTTAAATTCAATATATCACTGTGAAATTGTTCAATTTTCCACAGAAATGAAGGGGTTGATAACATTATCATTATTCACTATCTTGCAATTCATTATCATTATTCACTGTCTTGCAATTCATTATCATTATTCACTATCTTGTAATTCATTATCATTATTCATTATCTCGATTCATCATTTGTTAACTTTAGCGCCTAATGTGCAATAAGAGTCATATTTGGTTGAAAGCTAATATTGCAGCGTTCACCTGGTAATCAGTTTGCAAAATAACCCCGTTCTTATTTCTATTAGAATTTATATTTGCACAAAGACAAAAAAAAAAAGAATATATATATATATATATATATATATATATATATATATA
>BOPN01011539.1:0-5000 GCA_017312705.2 Penaeus japonicus | reverse complement strand
CTCCCCTCACAACCCCCTCCCCATTTTTATGTCCACTCACCCCTCACAGCCCCCTCCCCTATCCTCATGTCACCTTCACAACCCTCTTCCCCATCCTCATGTCCACTCACCCCTCACATCTCCCTTCCCCATCCTCATGTCCCCCTCACAACCCTCTCCCCCATTTTCATGTCCCCTCACCCCTCACAACCCTCTCCCCCATCCTCATATCCTTTCTTCCCTCGCAGCCCTCTTCCCCATCCTCATTTCCCCCTCACAACCCTCTCCCCCATCCTCATATCCTTTCTCCCCTCACAGCCCTCTTCCCCATCTTCATGTCCCCATCACAACCCTCTCCTCCATTTTTATGTCCCCTCACCCCTCACAACCCTCTCCCCCATCCTCATATCCTTTCTTCCCTCACAACCCTCTTCCCCATCCTCATGTCCACTCTCCCATCACAACCCCTTTCCCTATCCTCATGCCCCTTCTCCCCTCATAACCCCCTCCCCATCCTCCTTTCTCCACTACACCCACATCCCCCCTTCCCCCTCCTCCTGTTTCCCCACCACCCACATCCCCCCTCTCCCCTCCTCCTGTTTCCCTACCACCCACATCCCCCCTCTCCCATCCTCCTGTTTCCCCACCACCCACATCCCCCCTCTCCCCTCCTCCTGTTTCCCCACCACCCACATCCCCCCTTTCCCCTCCTCCTGTTTCCCCACCACACGCATCCCCCCTTTCCCCTCCTCCTGTTTCCCCACCACACGCATCCCCCCTTTCCCCTCCTCCTGTTTCCCCACCACCCACATCCCCCCTTTCCCTTCCTCCTGTTTCCCCAACACCCACATACCCCATTCCCCCTCCTCCTGTTTCCCCACCACCCACATCCCCCCTTCCCCCTCCTCCTGTTTCCCCACCACCCACATCCCCCCTTCCCCCTCCTCCTGTTTCCCCACCACCCACATCCCCCCTTTCCCCTCCTCCTGTTTCCCCACCACCCACATCCCCCCTTTCCCCTCCTCCTGTTTCCCCACCACCCACATCCCCCCTTCCCCCTCCTCCTGTTTCCCCACCACCCACATCCCCCCTTCCCCCTCCTCCTGTTTCCCCACCACCCACATCCCCCCTCTCCCCCCCTCCTCCTGTTTCCCACCACCCACATCCCCATTCTCCCCTCCTCCTGTTTCCCCACCACCCACATCCCCCCCTCCCCTCCTCCTGTTTCCCCATCACCCACATCCCCCCTTTCCCTTCCTCCTGTTTCCCCAACACCCACATACCCCATTCCCCCTCCTCCTGCCCCCCCCCCCTCTTTCCCCTCCACCCACCCCTCTTCTAAAAGCACTTAGCCGCTCTCTAACCTCTCACCAGTGTTATGTCTCGCTCAATCAAAACAAGCCAATATCGTTTACACATTCTGAGCACAACCGACCTTACTCGTTATGGACTTATGGGTCAATTTCCGGTAAAAGGATTGATGGTGTTAGCGTGTTTGGCCTTTGGAGGAGGCGTTGGCGAAGGAGGCTCTCGCTTTCCCTCTCTCTCTCTCTCTCTCTCTCTCTCTCTCTCTCTCTCTCTCTCTCTCTCTCTCTCTCTCTCTCTCTCTCTCTCTCTCTCTCTCTCTCTCTCTCTCTCTCTCTCTCTCTCTCTCTCTCTCTCTCTCTCTCTCTCTCTCTCTCTCTCTCTCTCTCTCTCTCTCTCTATCTATCTATCTATCTATCTATCTCTTTCTCTCTCTCTCTCTCTCTCTCTCTCTCTCTCTCTCTCTCTCTCTCTCTCTCTCTCTCTCTCTTCTCTCTCTCTTCTCTCTCTCCTTTCTCTCCTTTCTCTTAACGTCTTGTAAGCTCTTCGGTGGCACATCCTTCGTCGCTCCCCCTTTTTTTTCGACGTTATGCCGTTTTGCAATACTCCGTTTCCTCTTCTTCTGGGGTGTCTCAGGTTGACAGTGATTGCCGTCGTCTAACAAATGTCTGTGTGTGTTTGTGATATATATATATATATATATATATATATATATATATATATATATATATATATATATATATATATATATATATATATATATATATATATATGTATATATATAAATATATATATATATATATATATACATATATATATATATATATATATATGTATGTATATATATATATATATATATATATATATATATATATATATATATATACACACACATATGTATACGTAAATATGCATTTATGTACATAGCCCCCCTTTCCCCCTCACACACACACACAGACACACACACACACACACAGAGAGAGAGAGAGAGAGAGAGAGAGAGAGAGAGAGAGAGAGAGAGAGAGAGAGAGAGAGAGAGAGAGAGAGAGAGAGAGAGAGAGAGAGAGAGAGAGAGAAAGAGAATGAGCAGAGAGACTGACATACAGTCAGATAGATAGGAATATATTTTCCCATCGTCCTCTTCTCTCTCTCTCTCTCTCTCTCTCTCTCTCTCTCTCTCTCTCTCTCTCTCTCTCTCTCTCTCTCTCTCTCTCTCTCTCTCTCTCTCTCTCTCTCTCTCTCTCTCTCTCTCTCTCTCTCTCTCGCTCTCTCTCTCTCTCTCTCTCTCTCTGTCTCTCTCTCTATTCATTACACGTTTTTCTGCCTCCATTGTTGACAGGTTACCTTGGTTACCCTCGATATCCGGCTCCTCCCTCGGATTCTTTCTTGTTTACGGTTGCTTCATCTCCGCTTTCGCAACCAGAGTCATTGTCACTAGAGACATGGAAAGGAAGGAAAGTATAGAAGGAAGAAAAACGAGAAGGGAAATAAAGGTACAAAAGTAATCTGCTTAAAAACGGGATTATATTGTGGGGAAAAAAAAATAAAAATGTGAAAGAGGAAGAGAAGGTGAATGTGAATAGGAAGACGAAGAAAAGAAACACAACAAAGAGAAGGACATTGTTCTGATAAATAATGGTCAAAGGCGACACGTCTTTTCTGAATTCTAAACAAAGATTCTGCCTCTGCTCAACAGATGGCTCTGCTGTCAACAGGTGTCGGAGGACATAGAGTTATATCCCGGGACTGGAAGAGGACACGTAGCAACGGAGAAAGAGGGGGTATGAGAGAGAGAGAAAGAGAAAAGCAGACATAGAGAATAATAGAGTGAAAGAATGATATAAAAAGGGGAGTGGTACACGGGGATGAAAATATATAGAGGCCAAACTGAGTGAATTAGTTCAAACATTTAAATGTACGAGAATTGTTATGAGGGAGATTATGTATCCTCACAATGCATTACAGTTACATTAAATCTCTTTCAGCTTTTGTCAAAATGGATTCTGTATCTGAAAATCACAAAAAAATATATATTTCATAGTTATATCTTCCTTCAGTCATCTAGGGAGAAGCAGCACAACGAAATTCATATGAAAAAAATCTTCCTGGTCTCTCCCCTGATTTTATATCCTCCCTCTCCTTTTATATTCCTTTTCCTCCTCTCTTTTACCTCAATCTCTTTTTGTCTCCCTCATCCCTCTTCCCTTTTCTCCTTGTCTTCCTTCATTCTTTCCGCCTCTTTTTCCTCTTTCCTCTCCCCTCATCATCTCACTAGACCCCTTTTCCCTCGTCCTTCCTTCACATTTTCCCATCCCTCCCTTTCCCATCTCCTCCCTCCTCTATCCCTCCTTCCTCTCTCTCTGCTCCTTTTCTCCCATCCTCTCTCACTCTTTCCCACCTCCCCACCCCCACCCCCACCCTGCCCTCTCTCTCTTCCTCCCTTTTTTTACCCCCTGGCCTCTTTTCTTCCCCTTTTCGAATATCCTCTCTCACTCTTTCTCTCTCTCCCCCCCCCCCCGCCCTCTCACTCTCCCTCCCTTTTTTTACCCCCAGGCCTCTTTTCTTCCCCTTTTCTCCCATCCTCTCTCACTCTTTCCCACCTCCCCACCCCCACCCCCACCCCCCTCCCCGCCCTCACTCTCCCTTCCACTCCCTTTACCCTAGGCTCCTCTTTCTTCCTTCTCCCATCCTCTCACTCTTTTCTCTTCTCCCCACTCCCCACTCCCCCACCCTTGCCTTCTCACTTCCTCCCTCTCCCTCCCTTTACCCCCTTTTCTTCCTCTTTTCTCCTATCCTCTCTCACTCTTTCCCACCTCCCCACCCCCACCCCATCCCCCTCCCCGCCCCCTCACTCTCCCTCCCTTTTTTTACCCCTAGGCCTCTTTTCTTCCGCGTAGGCCTCTCCTAGTAGGCGATATATCACCTGCACGAGGGAAGTGATCAGGCCACACGACCTCGCTCGCCAGGCTAAAGTAGAGCGATAGTTTATGTGATTACGACTGTGTTTATGGTGGCAGGGGGAGCTTACGCCGGAGAGGAGGAAGAGGGGAAGGAGGAGGAGGAGGAAGAGGGAGGAGGAGGGAGGAGAAGGCGGAGGAGGAGGAGGCGGAGGAGGAGGTGGAGGAGGAGGGAGGAGAAGGAGGAGGAGAAAGAGGAGGAGGGGGAAGAGGGGGGAGTAAGGGGGTTAGAAAAGGAGGAGGAGGAGGAGGAGGAGGAAGGGGCGGGGGAGGGAGTAAGGGAGTAGAAAAGGAGGAGGAAGAGAGGATGGAAGTGGAATGAGTGGAATAAAGGGGTAGGGAGGGGGTGGAGAGGGATGAGGTAGGAAGAGGTAGAAGGAGGGAGAGGTGTTGGCGGAGAGGAAGGATATGGTGAAGGAAAAGAGGGAGAAGGAGGGGAAAAAAATAGAAGGATAGAGGGAGAGGAGAGAAGGACACAGGGTAGCGTAAGAGGGGGAAGCAGGGGACTTAAGGATTATATTCTATTGTGTCGAAAGGAAAGCCGCTTCGAGCAAAGAGAGACACCAAGAAAATATGATACAAACTTCACAGGTGTTTATACATGGATATCAAAACAATCAAATACACAAACACACATATATACGCACATAGACACACACATACACACACACAAACACACACACACACACACAAACACACACGCACACACACATACTGTGCGTATGTGTGTGTTTGTGTGTGTGTGTGCGTGAGCGTGTA
>BOPN01011537.1:12500-15631 GCA_017312705.2 Penaeus japonicus | reverse complement strand
GTGTGTGTTTGTACGTATGTAAGTGTGTATGTATATATATATATATATATATATATATATATATATAGAGAGAGAGAGAGAGAGAGAGAGAGAGAGAGAGAGAGAGAGAGAGAGAGAGAGAGAGAGAGAGGATAGAGAGAGAGAGAGAGAAAGAGAGAGAGAGAAAGAGAGAGAGAGAGATAGAGAGAGAGAGAGAGAGAGAGAGAGAGAGAGAGAGAGAGAGAGAGAGAGAGAGAGACGGAAAGAGAGAGAGAGAACGAGAGAGAGAAAGTTATTTCATAACTATTCCCAAGACTCATCAGCTTCACTCTGTTCATTCCTCACGTTGTCAACATTTCCCTTCTTTTCTCGGGATTTCTCATTCACTCGACTCCACTTATCGCTTTCCTTGTTATCGTTCTTTCGTTACACTCTCTTGCATCACTTCTGTTCGTTCTTACTTACCTCCTACTTCTGTTTAACCCTCTTCTCTTTCACTCTTTTCTTCCTACGCTTCCTCATTCCTGAAGCTTCCTCCTCCTTCTCGTCCTTTCCCTATCCTTCTTAATTCCTTGCCTCTCCTTTCTCCTTGCCCTTGCGGGTACATGCCTTACAAAATCCACGGTCATCACGCCACATTTCATCTAATTGGTCATTTTATATCCTCTGCAAGTCTCCAACGTAAGATCTTAAAATGGCGCATCTTGATATGAACTGGACGTTATCACATCAAGTGCAATATATAAATGGCTATAAGAGCAAATCTGTATGGGAATCATGCAAAGTTGAAGAAGTCCATGTGTTCTTCAATATTTCCAAAATGCCGGTGATTTTTTTAAAAGAATGTCACAAATATGATAGGGATATAAAACTGAAACGTCGGTTACAAATTCTTTTCACTTCTCATTTGTCTTTTTTTCTATGGGTTGCTATAGTAATAAGATGTCAATACAGTAATACAGTTTCTGTAATAAGTGGCACCAAGGAGGCCGTAAATAGTGGTTGGTAATATTTTGTGATATCTGATGTGATACAGTTAACAATACTCCACGGCAGCGTAACATCCCTTGTTGTCTGTTTAAATAATAACAACAATAATAAAACATCACAACAGTATGTTGTATAAACATTATATTGCCAATCTTACAATAAACAATAAGACTGGAATATTTACAAATCGGTTCTTTCGACAACGTGAATTTGTAAAAATACACACCTTATATATATACTGTATATATATATTTTCTTCTTCTTCTTCTTCTTCTTCTTCTTCTTCCTCTTCTTCTTCTTTTCTTTTCCTTTTTTGTAATACAAGAAATGAGAAATTGGTAGGTTACTGTGTTCTCAACCTAACCTAAACCAAGCAGGCTACTGAAAAAGAACGAAACCTGACTTTTACACAACATAAAGTATTGGAGGTCTAAGCCCTTGACACACACAGACTACAGCACTGTAATCGACAATGCCCGGGTTGTCTTGATGCGGCATCAACAACAGTAATCAGCAGTAAACGGAAGCATTTCCATTGATGCCAGAAACGCTGGGATACGAACAGGTGTTCCTGAGACGTAGTCGTTGTGGTGTAATTATGTTCTGTAATATCAGCTTTGGTGTGGTTCAGCAATTTACTGGTTTGCATATTACACGACAAACTACATGTATAATTAATTGCAGTGTTCCATATAACTCCGATACACACGCACTGTATGAGAGTGAACTTCAATATACAATATTTGATGTATGAAACTGGTACACTTGGAAACTACTAACTTGGAAACTACTAACTATAAAATTCGCTAGTGTAGATGATCCATTCATATGAACTAAGAGTCAATTAAAGGAACTTCAGTTTATAAAATCAGATTATCCTTGGACAAAAGACAAAATGAGAAAATATAATATAAAAAACTACTGACTCATCCCGTTGGACACAAGGAATCCATCTCCTTGTTTTGGCCACAAAAAATGATATTTGTCTTGGTCATCTGGCAAGACGATGTTCATTTCGCTAGGAAGGAGCGTCGCGTGACATGCCTTGAGCTTTCCCGCTCTCTTTCATTCGCTCGTTATGATAACAAAGTCTCTAGTTAAAGTCGGTTTTGGTTTTTCACTAAATTACGACAGACTTTCTCAATGCTGTATCCTATTATAAGTATTACAGTTTTAATGGGGGACAGACAGTAAAAGCTTCCTTTTTTCTTTTCCACTTATATCTTCACAAACAATTACGAGAAAAACATGAAGCAATGCGGCAAAGAAAGTCGACCACAGCGCAAACCAGCCATACTTGCACAAGGGATCATTGCAGCGGATGCACACGATCTGGTTCGTCTTCCTCTTCTCATTCTGATTGCATATCACGCAAGGACGATACTTAGAGCCGGAAATCGGTATCTTATTGTGCGTCATCGCTCTATGAAGTTAGCGTTTGGTAGAGACCCTGAATGAGCGCCATTCAAGGCTTCCTTTCCTTACCTGGAGTGAGTGGTGCCATCTATGTGTGGGCCTTCAAACTAAACCTATATTGCTATGATTGTAGTGATCATAAGGATAATTTCCATCATTTGTCACTAGAAATGACTATCATTCATAGTGTCACTTAAAGAAAAAGAAAGCAGTTATGCCCACGGCATAACCATTTTAAAACTGAAAGTGATGATTGACTGTTAAATTTAAAAAATAAATGAATAAATAGAAAAAGAAAAACAATTCGATCATGTTGAATTAAATCATCAGGCTTCTCTAGCACACCACACACAGATACAGTCTTAGCCTCTCCATTAAAATCTTTATTTATATCTACATATCCATTTCGTTTTTACTTTCTTAACACACTACTTAACACTTCCCAAGCACCGGATGCGTCCTGCGTTTCATCTCACCAAAGACCGGATAAAGAAAAATGAAAAACAACAAAAAAGACTAAAATTTTGGTCTAATTTTCTCTTCATGTCCGAAGGTTAAATTAGAATTTACTTTTGACTGCATTACTTCATCGACCTCTTTAATCTTGATCCCCCTCTAATTTATGTTTCTTTTTTCTTTTATTCCTACGATATTGCATTCCAAAAATGCAGGATGCATGTGTACGTTCCATCCCGTCAAAGGCAGGGAAAAAGAATGGACGAATTCCAGCAAATTTTAAGCTGACT
>BOPN01011537.1:0-5000 GCA_017312705.2 Penaeus japonicus | reverse complement strand
TCTCTCTCTCTCTCTCTCTCTCTCTCTCTCTCTCTCTCTCTCTCTCTCTCTCTCTCTTTTAAAAAGTCTCTATCCTTACATGATAAATTCTGAATTATCATAGATATACGGGAAGTGTCTCTCTTTATCCAAAGAGACATTGGTTTTGGAATTACTCAGTTAAATTGAATAACAATTGAAGAAAAGAAATAAAGAGTGATGAGATATTTGCACTTGAGAATATCATATTCATACTTTTTCATTCGGCACTGCAATGATAATGAAACTATGCCTGCATGCAATGTTTTGGTAAATTTGAATAAAACATTCATTTAGCTGATACACATCATCAGTAAAGTCAGACATTATTTTTCGTCCATTTCCTGACCATTGTCTTTCTGAATGTAATGAAACTAACCCCTATCGTCATTGATGATGATTCACGACCTGAGCAAGAACCGGAAGATTTTTGTTTATTTCTTCACTGTTCTGTTGGTCTTCCCCCTTCCCCCCTCTGAACTAACCCTTAAAAAAACAGTATTTATGCATACCCGACTTCAAAAATAGGGAAAATCTGTAAGACGTCAACGTTTCAATCCAATTGTAGACAGAGATATATTTGCTTGATTGGTCCCCAGGACGGGCACGAGTGCCAACTCCGCGGTGCATCAGAAAGAGGGAGCTTCACCTGATGTTTCACTCTCTTTCATTCACTTGTTTCAATACTTGAGGTATATTTAGGTTCGTCATTCGTTTTCGAATAGCTTGTGAAATCTATATGAGCCATCTGAGTGTTTATTAATGTCGTAAGAGAGGATAATTGTAGTGTAGGATTAATTTTAGCTCATTATGCATATGGTCTTGGTCTTTTTTTTTTCTTCTTATTCTGCCCTCGCCTCCTGCATTCAGAGCCGGAGGTCGGTATCTTGATGTATGTCATCGCTTTATGAAGATAGTGTTTTGTATACCGTGGATTGGCACCCTTCAAGTCTCTCCTTCCTTCTAGTACTTGGTAAGATTGGAGCCATCCGTGTCGGGCTTTTAACAATACCTATTTTGGTGAATATTACGGCAGTTATATTAATTATACTTGCACTTGGTATCATCACTCATATAGAGAGTTACTACTCGTAGTTTTATAGAGTAACACAGCAATCCACTCTTTCTTATTTCAAATATGCCATGACGGGTAGTGGCATATACGTGATGCCACCCGCCGTCAGACCTATAACGTGTTTGGAATGTATATCATGTTACCCGTTAAAGAAAATAAAAAAAATCCTTTCCCCATCTATAAAAACAAATTCTTTGTAAAATAATATAAAATGTAAAACAGTACATATCTCTGAATTGTCATATTAAGTATGTTAACCATTTGAAGGACAGGGTGGGTGGGTATCCCCTTAACCCGTTGGATAAAGGGGACGTGAAAATGCTGAAGTTAAGGATTGTACCGAGGGCCCAAGGGACATGAACGGGCCCGATGACGGCTATATCTTTGTATTCTACCTATCTGAGTGTTTTCTTTTATCGCAGTTTTCACAATCGTACCAAGAGTAAAAGTTATAATCAGTGACAGATAATGAAGATTACAATTATGATTACTATGACATAAGTAATATAAGTTTAATTTTGAAACCCGAACACCCATCCACGGTTTTTATTAAACACTAGCTTCGGACACCAACGGCACGCCCCCGGCTCTAAAGGATCAGCGGTGCAGGATGTGCAGGCAGAATGAGACGAGGAGGGGGACCAGTCCATATGCAACGGCTGCAATGTTCCCCTGTGCCAGTAGCGCTGGTTTGGGCTGTGGCACTCGTGGTAGGCGTAGGTACAAGTTACCTTCCTCTTTGCCGTATCATGTTTTCTCACTTTCGTAAAAGTTTACGGGAGGGAAAAGAAATACGAAAAATAAAGTTGATTTTTGGCCTCATATAACACTACTACCTTGCCTTCGTTAGACTGACTGTAAAGAACAGAATGAGCTGACATCGATTATATACCATAATATTTAACAATCATTCTATAAAGAAAGACTGTCAGATGGCACACATAAACCTCATAATGAAGTTTAATCACGAAAACTCGCTGACACAAAACAGACGCCAGCATCGCAAAGAGTGAGTGAAGGAGAGTGAGAAAGCCTGAGATAAGTCTGGTGATGGTCCCTCCCTCTGCAATAAAGCCTGTTTGATGTGCCGAGCAGGTGGCTCTGGGTGAAAGTTTTGTGGTTGAAACAAGAAAATGGATTTCCCGCCAACGAGCCAAGGAGTGCATAGAAGGACGAAGTAAGCATGGATGTTTTGGACAGGGACATTAGTATGTGTGTGTGTGTGTGTGTGTGCGTGTGTGTGTGTGTGTGTGTGTGTGTGTGTGTGTGTGTGTCCACCAACGAGCGGCAAAATGCCTTTCCCAAACTGACTTTGCCTTAAATTCACTGAAACTTGATTTGTTAGGAAAGCAAGACACAGTTAGGAAAATCGCCGTGCTTCCCGCATAATATAATTCTCTCTCCTGTCTTTGCTCTTTGTAAATGAATAGGAATTGTGATGATAATGATGATAATAATAATGTTAGTGTTAATACTAATGTTAATGTTAATGATAATACTACTACTACTACTATTGATAATAGTAATGATAGCAATAACAAGGGTTAATTAGTAGCATTATTGTAGTGAAAATAATGATGATAATAATAAAAACATTTTTAAATATAACTGCATTTAAACAAAATCATTGATATTAGATCCGATGATTCAGCATGACAGAACTTAAGTATGTCGATACTGACAGTAATCTAACAGTGTTTCTCGTACGAAATACAATTGATTTAATTGCACGCATGCACAGTGATGTTCCTTACCTTATTCATGAGAAAAAATGCAATTTGAAAAGACGATTTTTTTCCGTAATAATGATATCAATAATGACAATGATGATTATGATGGTGATAAGGATAAGGATTATAATGATGTTAATGATGATGATGAAGCTTAATATTAAAATGAAAAAAAAATAAAAAGATAGAAATGAAAATAAGAATAAAATGAATTTAAAAAAATAAAAGATAAAAAAATAAAGATAAATGTGAATTAAAATAGATAAAAAAAATAAAAAGAAACAAGAATAGAAATAAAAAATTAACATAGAAAATGAAAAAGAAAATAAAGTACAGATAAAATGTAAATAAAGATATAAATAAATCCAAATAAAAACTAAAATAAGAAATGGAAATAAGGATAAAACAGAAAAGGAAAATATAAATAAAATATATAAATACAATAGATATGAATCAAGATAGAGATTAATATAAAGATAAAAAATGAAATACTGATAATAGTAATAATCATGGTAAAAATCTGAAACTCCTAAACAAAGAAGCACAACCGAGCAATATGTTGTTACCTGCTTCAACGGGAGAGATTTACCGGGAAAGTTGCAAGCCAAGAGATGGTGTGCTAACATTACACCACTTAAAAGGTTCCCTCGGCTAAGTGGTCCTTAGAACAATGGTTTGTATCGTGAATTCATCCAAATGAAAATAAACGTTAGGCAAATACCAGTCAGGCGCGAAAAATTTGCTGGAATTCGTCCGTTCTCCCGCCAGCCTTTGATGAGATGAAACCTGCGTATGCATTCCGCGTCTCCGGAATGCAATAATATGGTGCGATTCACAAAAGAACAAGGAAGGAATTAAAGAAAAAATGGAGATTCTCCTTTTTTTTTAGAAGTTTAGAAGTGTTTGAGAATCGCTGGATTTAGTGCCAATAGTATCTGACAGTGGGATTAGTCATTTTAATTCGGAACTTTTATACTTGTCACAATGAAATGTCTGGAAGGTAAGAGTCAGTATCTACTGTGAGATTATTACGAGGTGACTACATGTCGTTATGTTTTCTTTGATCATTTCTACGCCAGTATGAGTGCAAAAAGATTGGTTTTTGAGTTCCCTTCGTGTCCACCGGAGATTTACATCGACTAAAACCAAACGCCTTGGTCACCGAATTCAGGTTCAACCTACAGTTGTCGGTGTACATAGTATAGTCAATATGAACAGGACCCAGAGAATACAGCATGACCGCAGCGCCGTCCTCCGCCACCAGGGCGTGTTATGGCTTGTATCCGCATTGGTTTGAGTGGTGTTTGCAATGCGAGAAGTGGGCGCCCAAGCACCTGCCATGGATTTGGTGCTTGTGATGAGAAGGAGAAGATAGACGGATGAAAGGAGAAGGGAGAGAGGCGAGGGAATTAGAGGGAGGGCAAGCAGGGAGAAATAGAAGAACAAGGGAAGGATGAAGGATTGGGATGAGAGGAAAGGACGTCAGAGAAGGAGGGAGTGAAAAGGAGGGAGTGAAAAGGGAAAGGAAAGTTGAAGAATGAGTAAAAGAGGTAATTGAAGGAAGAGATAGCTATAATGAAGAGAGAAAAATGGAGGGGAAATGAAGAAAGGAAAAGAGAAGAAAGTCAGGGAGGAATAAGAGAAAGAAAGGAGGGAGAAATGCGTTTGGGAAAGTAAAGAACGAATGAAAGACAAGAAGGAAAGAACGATCAAAGGGTGAGCGGTAAGCGAAGTCGACTGGAAGAAAAATCCAGGGATATGAAAGGAGAAGTTGTTGGCAGCGAGATGAATGAATGGAGTGAAATTGGTAGGCCTTGGGAATAGGTTATATAACACGCTCTCTCTCTCTCTCTCTTTCTTTCTTTTTCTCTTTCTCTCTCTCTCTCTCTTTCCCTTTCTCTCTCTCTTTCTCTTTCTCTTTCTCTTTCTCTTTCTCTTTCTCTTTCTCTTTCCCTTTCTCTCTCTCTTTCTCTTTCTCTTTCTCTTTCTCTTTCTCTTTCTCTTTCTCTTTCTCTTTCTCTCTCTTTCTCTCTCTCTTTCTCTCTCTCTTTCTCTATCTATCTATCTCTCGCTCTCTCTCTTTCTACCACTCTCTTTCTCTCTCTCTCTCTCTCTCTCTCTCTCTCTCTCTCTCTCTCTCTCTCTCTTTTTCTCTCTCTCTCTCCTCTCTCTCTCTC
>BOPN01011536.1:12500-15631 GCA_017312705.2 Penaeus japonicus | reverse complement strand
GGGGGTGAGTATGAGAGAGAAAGAGAAAGAGAGTGAGTGGGTGAGTATGTGAGAGAAAGAGAGTGGGTGGGGGGTGAGTATGTAAGGGAAAGAAAAAGAGAGAGAGAGGACACGCTGCGCCAGATCGGCAAAGGCGTCTCCCAGCTGCTGCTGCGTCTGGACCACGTGGTAGAAGTGGGACCTCTCATTCTCTCTCTCTCTCTCTCTCTCTCTCTCTCTCTCTCTCTCATTCTCTCTCTCTCTCTCCCTCTCTTTAACTCTCTCTCTCTTTAACTCTCTCCCTCTCTTTAACTCTCTCTCTCTCTCTCTCTCTCTCTCTCTCTCTCTCTCTCTCTCTCTCTCTCTCTCTCTCTTTAACTCTCTCTCTGAACCACGTGGTAGAAGTGGGACGAGAGGGCGCGGGCGAGCCGAAGAATGTGCGAGTACTTCCTCTGGGTGTCACGCAGGGACTCGATCTGCGTCTCCAACTCTGCCGGAGTGGGAGTGGGAGTGAGTGGGAGTAAGTGGGAGCGAGTGTGTGGGAGTGAGTGGGAGTGGGAGCGAGTGTGTGGGAGTGAGAGTGTGGGAGAGAGTATGGGAGTGGGAGGGAGTGAGTGGGAGAGAGGGAGAGTGTGGGAGAGGGAGAGAGTATGGGATAGAGTGAGTGAGAGGGCATGGGGGAGAGAGAGAGAGAGAGAGAGAGAGAGAGAGAGAGAGAGAGAGAGAGAGAGAGAGAGAGAGAGAGAGAGAGAGAGAGAGAGAGAGAGAGAGAGAGAGAGAGAGAGAGAGAGAGAGAGAGAGAGAGAGAGAGAGAGAGAGAGAGAGAGAGGGAGAGAGAGAAAGAGGGAGAAAGGGCATGGATTAAACACCATTTCCTTATACATAAAATAAATGAATAAATAATTAATTAATCAATACTTAAGAATAGCATTTAAATAACAATTAGTCAAAATAAAAACAATAATAATAATAATTACAATCAATAATAATAATAATAATATATAATAATTACTATTAACAATAATAATAATGATTCATATTAATAATAATCATAATTAATATTAATAACAATAAAAATGAGAGAGAGAGAGAAACAGAGAAAAAGTGTGAGCACTCGAGAAACAGAGAGAGAGAGAGAGAGATTAAAGAGAGAGAGAGAAGAAAGGAGAGAGAGAGAAAGAGAGAAAAAAGGAGAGAGAGAGAGAGAGAGAGAGAAAGAGAGAAGAAAGGCGAGAGAGAGAGAGAGAGAGAGAGAGAGAGAGAGAGAGAGATGAAAGAGAGAAGAAAGGAGAGAAACAGACAGACAAAGAGAGAGAGAGAGAGACAGAGAGAGAGAAAAACAGAGATGAAAGAGAGATGAAAGAGAGAAGAAAGGAGAGAGACAAAGAGAAAGAGAGAAGACAGGAGATAGAGTGAGAGAGAGAGAGAGACAAAGAGAAAGAGAGAAACAGAGAGAGACAGAGCACACTCCATACCCGTGTCGACAGTCCTCGACGACTTCCCCAGCTTCTCGGAGATCAGCTGTTTGGTGCACTTGTAGGTCGAGATGGACCAGGTCTTGAGGCTCTCCATCTTGCTGCTGGATGAGGTCGAGGTTGACGAAGAGGAGGGCGACCTCACCACGGCTCCTCCTCCTCCTCCTCCTGCTCCTCCTCCTCCATTCTCACTGCTGCTTCCGCCGCCCCCTCCTCCTCCTCCTCCCGGGGTCGTGGGGGTGGGGGTAGGAGGGGTGGTCAGGGGCACGGGTACCGGGGTCGTCGTCGTCGAGGAGGAGGTCGACATGGCGTTGTTTGCTGCAAGCGGCGAGAAATAACAATTCCATTCACTCGGGACTTCTGCAACAACAGGCCGAGACGGGGGAGGATTTTTTTTTTTTTTTTTTATCTTTTTTTTATCTTTTTTTTATTTTTTTTTATCTTTTTTTTTATCCTAAAGAAAAGAAAGGAGACTGAGAAAAAGAAAAAGAAGAAAAAAATAATAATGATGATAAAATATTAATGATAATAATAGTAATGATAATACTAATATCAATAATAATAATAATAATAACAATAATATTAAATTATTATAACAATAATATTAAATTAATATTAAATTATTATATTATTAATTAATATCAATAATAATAATAATAATAACAATAATATTAAATTATTATTATTTGGCGCGCCAGATGCCAAATTAGAGCACTACCTGATGGAGTGCGAGCACACTCGTTTCCTCAGGCAGGGCCCAGAGACGACAGCCGCCGGGCTGGTTATACGGCTATGCCTGTCACTTGCCCCCTGGCAACTGGAGCGCCTACAGGCACTCCGACCGCCACGGTAAAAGTTCAGTTATGATGAGCAGATTAGTCAGCACTTATAGCCAATAGAGACCGGGCTACCCCAACCACACAACCCGGGCGAAGCGACGTCTTCGCAAAATCTCTCTGAACTGAGCTGAATTGAATTCTGCGATGATGATCAGACAAGATTAGATAAGATGAGTCAGCACTCATAGCTGGCAGAGGCCGGGCCGCCTTGTGCATATAGCCCGGGCGAAGCGACGTCTTCGCAAATCTGTCTGAAGTGAGACACCCACCCACCCCAAACCCAACCCCCACCCAAAGGAAGGAAGGAAGGGGGAAGGAGGAAGGGGAATGAAAGGAGGAAGGAGGGGAAGGGGAAGGAGGAGGGTAGGAAGGAGGAGGGAGGGGAAGGAGGGGGGTAGGAAGGAAGGAGGGGGGGTAGGAAGGAGGAAGGTAGGGGGAGGAAGGGGAAGGGAGGAAGGAGGGAGGAGGGGGGGTAGGAAAGAGGAAGGAGGGGGGAGGAAGGGGAAGGAGGAGTAAGGAGGAAGGAGTGGGATGGGAGGAGGAGGTAGGAAGGAGGAAGGAGAGAAGGGGAAGGATGAGGAAGGGAAGAAGGGGGAAGAAGAAGGGGTAGGAAGTAGGAAGGAAGGGGGTAGGAAGGAAGGAGGAAGGAAGTAAAGGAGGAAGGAGGGGAAGGGGAAAGGTAGGGAAGGAGGGGGGGTAGGAGGAGGGGGAGGGTTAGAGGGTAGGGTAGGGTAGGGGGAAGGGTAGGAGGGTTAGGGGAGTGGGGGATGGGGTAGGGTGGGGAGGGGGTGGAGGGGGAGAGAGGGAGGGAGGGAGATGTTTGGGAGGAGGAGGGGGA
>BOPN01011535.1:0-2500 GCA_017312705.2 Penaeus japonicus | reverse complement strand
TGGGGGGGGAGGGGGTGAATTGGGGGTGGATCGCCGATAGGGGATTTGACGCCTTGAAAAGAAGTGGGGTTTATGTGCGATTTAGGTGGGGATCTGATTTTTAAGAGGGTTGGGGTGGGGTAGAGGCGAGGGAAGTTGAGGGGGGGGGAGGGGGTTAGGATGTTTGGATTTTTGTCTTTGACTCTTTATGATTTTTTTTTTGTTTTCTTTCGTCTTTGCTTCACTTTGTGTTTTTACCGATCGGTTGTGTGTGTCTTGGTGAACTATAGCCTTCGAAGTATTTTTTTTTTTAGTTATGTTTCCCCTTTTGCTTATCCTCTTTCTTTCTGTCTCTTCATCTTCATCTCCTCTATTTCCTTCTTCTTCTACCTCTTCCTCCTTTCTGTTTTTTTCCTACTCTCTCTTCTACTTCTTCCTCCTCTTTCTTTCTGCCTCCTCCTCTCCCTTCTACCTCTTCCTCCTCTTTCTTTCTGCCTCTTCCTCTCCCTTCTACCTCTTCCCCCTATTTCTTTCTGCCTTTTTTCTCCTCTTTCTTCTACGTCTTCCTGTCTGCCTCTTCTTCCTCTTTCTTTCTCCCCTCTTTTTTTTATTCCTTCCTTTTCGTTTCCTCCCCTCGCAGAGGAAAAGTTTATAAATCCCCAAATCCTAATTTAAAGTTCTCTCTGTTCCCTAAATCCCCTGTTTAGCGATACCCCAGGGGAGAGATTGGGGGAGGGGGAGGAGGAGGGGGAAGGGGAAGGGAAAGAGAGAAGGGGTAGTCGGATGGGGAGATAGATAGATAGATATAAGAAGAGAGAGAGAAGGATAGATAAGAAGAGAGAGAAAGCAAGAGAGAGAGAGAGAGAGAGAGAGAGAGAGAAAGAGAATGAGAAAGAAAAAGTGAGAGAAACAGAGAAAGAGAGAGAGAAAACAATAAAAAAATAAAAAATAAAAGTAAAACACCCTCACCAATCAAAAAACCGAATACCAAAACCAAACAACCCAAAATACAACCAACTCGAGTACCCTACAAACAACAACACCAACACACTTCCATACCGAGTCCATTCTGTGTTACGACACTAATAAAGACATCCATACAAACCTAGAATCAATATCGCTCCTAGTGTACCTTTTATTGCCCCCCCCCCCCCCCCCTCATCCCCCCCTCATCCCCCCATCACCCTGGGTCCTCACGCTCTCTCTTCTCTGATCCAGGAATGTTAATTGGAGCATAAACGTCCCAGTATAAATCCCAGCTTGGATCTTACATTTCTTGTTGAGATTGTGTGATGCTTCGTGGATTTTTTTTTTTTTTTTTTTTGCTTTTGTTCTATGTTTCAGGTGTTGTTGTTGTTTTTTTAACTCTTTGTTTTGAGTGTTTATCTTTTGGTTCTTTTTGATTATGTATGGTTTTCTATGATGTTGTAATGTGTTTCTTTATGTTTTGTTATGTTTTTTGTTTTTCTTTTTAAATTTATGGTTTGAATAACAACAACAACAAAAAGTATGATGATCCCAGTTATTGCAATGATGATGATAATCTTTATGATAGTGATAATGCTACTGCTGATTATGCTAATAATGATATTGATAGCAGTGATAATAATGATAACTTCACTTATAACAACAATGATAATGATACCTAAAGTATTAGTCATCATCATCATTATTATGATGATCATGATTATCATTTTCAATACCATCAAAACATGGGTGCGTAAGACGAAATAATTAATTTATCTATACCCATTATCATTAAATCATATATAATCATCATCAATCTATTTTACAGACATATCATAATTCAATTTTAAGTATTTCCTTCTTACCCTCCAAGACTGAAACACATCGTACTTCAGGCATCCAACGCTAATCAGCAAAACAGTGCCCGATGTACGACAATTCACCAAAACACAACCGGGTAGTCATCCTAGCAGATTGGACTCGTGTTATACAACATAGGGTCCGCATAGGATAGGAATTTTAGAGTCCAAAGCAAACTCACTAACCTTGAGTCCTCTGAATCCTGTCGGGACTCAAAGGATATATATATATATATATTAATTATTAGGTGTACAGACTGTAATAAATTCGTTTGAAACTAGTTAATGATAACGTTTGTGCGTCACGCATCAAAAACTTTGTAAATGATCGCATGTAGTGAAAATAATACTATATTTTGTGTTACATTAAGGATATGAAAATGAAACCTATGTCATGTTGATTTAATTGGTGGAATTATGATTATCAAGGAACTAAATATTCTAAAACTAAGAATAGTTACTTAGTTACTTTCTTTTTGGTGTTCGATTGATTACATAGATATTAGAGAATATTTGCATTTATATTTGATAAATTCATGAATCCTATGCAAGAATGAAGCAAAGCTGATTTCAAAGCAATTAACAAACCTTGTCAACATTGTATAATCATATCTATTGAGGTTATCTATGTATGTATGTATGTATATATATATATATATATATATACATATATATACATACATACATACATACAT
>BOPN01011534.1:0-5000 GCA_017312705.2 Penaeus japonicus | reverse complement strand
AAAAACAAAACGACAATACGAGAGAGAGAGAGAGAGAGAGAGAGAGAGAGAGAGAGAGAGAGAGAGAGAGAGAGAGAGAGAGAGAGAGAGAGAGAGAGAGAGAGAGAGAGAGAGAGGGAGAGAGAGAGAGAGAGAGAGAGAGAGAGAGAGAGAGAGAGAGAGAGAGAGAGAGAGAGAGAGAGAGAGAGAGAGAGAGAGAGAAAGAGACTGAGGAGAGAAAGAGAGATGAGAAAGGAAAGACAGAGAAAGAGACAGAGAGAGAGAGAGAGAGACAGAGAGAGAGAGAAAGAGCGAGAGAGAGAGACTTAGAGAGAGAGAGAGAGAGAGAGAGAGAGAGAGAGAGAGAGAGAGAGAGAGAGAGAGAGAGAGAGAGAGAGAGAAGAGAGAGAGAGAGAGAGAGAGAGAGAGAGAGAGAGAGAAAGAAAGAGAGAGAAAGAGAGAGAGAAAGAGAGAGAGGGAGAGAGAGAGAGAGCGTGAAAAAGAGAGAGAGAGACAGAGAGAGAGAGACTGAGAGAACGAGAGAAAGAGAGAAAGAAGGAAAGAGATAAAGAGAGAAAAGAAGAAGAAGAAAAAAATATTGGAGACCAAAATATTGTCAAAGAAAAGAAATACGTAACATTAGCACAGGCTGATAACATGGTTTACATTCCCGTGTCAAAGGACAGCATAAGTGGGTTATTGTGTAATAAGATCTTACAAAGCACAACATACAACGTCCCTTAACTTCAGAAGGAGCCGCTGTCAAGGTTTTCTAGATCAAGCAAATATTTTCAATACTTGGAGCATCGCAGATTCCTTGGTGTGATGTGGAAGTGAATGCAACGCCCATTACGGAATTCAGGTGACTCATGGTCATTTTTTTCTGATTTAATTCAGGGAAGATATGAGTCACAAATTCAGAAAGCTGTTGAACAACTTAAAGTTGATAGTGGATATTTGTTGGTATGTTCTGTTATTTGAAAAGTGCATGTTTGATTATAATATCGGGTTTTCTTTGTTATGAGTATTAAAGTTATCTTCAATTTGATACTTTCCCATTTATTGTTTTGGATAGAAATGCAACAAAATAATTTCATATATGAACGTTACATTTGTCATACCGCCTCAGATAATCTGTCTACTGATTCGAGCTACATGTGCAGCTTACCTTCGCGTCCACTTACACACACACACACACACACACACACACACACACACACACACACACGCACACACACACACACACTTTATACACAATATACCTGAACACACACATACACAAACAAACAAACAAACAAACAAACATACATACAAACAAACACAAACACCGCTCAAACAGACCACAGCCAAACAGGAATGAATATATAAGTAGTTAGAATAACACAAATAGAATGGTAGATAAAGCAAAGTGAAATTCAATAAAATTCAGATCATTGCAAGGGTTATCCTTAATATCGAAGATAATTTCACCTCAAAATGAAACACTGTGCGAGCCTACTATGAACAACGTGTGCCAAGTACAACACTATCTGCTGGTTTCACGCCCTTCTTCGGTGCATTGTTATCAAATATTGGGGAAGCTAGTTTTATGATTTGTCTTTCTTTCAAAATAACAGACGAAAAGAGGTAAATTAGAATTCTTATTATTAGCCTCACTATCATTATTACCATCATTATTATTAGCAAGACTATCATTATCATTATATTTTTATCATTATATAAATATTATGAGTAACAGTAATAATCATTATTACTGGTTTAATAGAAACAATGATAATAATGATAATAATAATAATGATGAGAAAGATGATATAATAGTAATAATGATAATACAATAATTAAGTAATAATGATAGCAATAATGAAAATAATAGCAACATTAATGATGATGATAGTAATGGCTTTGAAAACCTATGACAATGAAAATAATACTAGTAACAAGTGCCGTAAAACAAATCACGGTAATAACATATTTATGTTGCAACACTATCATCAAAATTAGCACGTAAGTAAATCTTACTCTAAGGGTACACCTTATGTTGTCTCCTTCCTCCGCTTAAAAGTAAATCTTCACCTCGAACCAGCTGCCGGCCTAACACCTGCTCTCGTGCAAATTTGCATTAGCATGTCTATAAAGCAGGCACACCTTTTATCATCAATAAGATTCGAAGTTTTGATGGTGATGTCACCAGCCGATTAGACTTTCTGGTTGGGACTAGTACCCTTTTTTTCTCATGGTTATAAACCTTTCGCTTTCTGCTGCTTTGTGAATATAGGATAAAGGGCGAACGTCTATGGGTGTTCATGATAGGGTGATAGCCATGTGGCAGTTTAAAGTGCTTCAGATGATAATGGGCAAAATTTTATACAAACATTCATAGACAGGATCTTTTCAAACACATGCACACGCACACACACACACACACACATACATGCACGCACACTGCAAACACACACGCACATACACACACGTACTTTTCAAACACACACACACACACACATTACTTTTCAAACACACACACACACACACACACACACACGCACAAACACACACACACACACACACACACACACACACACACAGTGCGGGATTTAAACTCAGGTGTGTTATTGGGTGGTGTGTATATGGTGTGTGTGTGTGTGTGTTTGTATGTTTGTGTATGTGTGTGTGGCAAAATAATACAATGCCTAAGTTTAGAAATAAATGCCAAAGACATAAATTAAAGTACATGATGCAATAAAGACATGCAGACCAGTCTAACACAAGCAGGATCCGAAGCGGCCCGGCCGTCCCAGTTCTCAAAAAGAGTGTCTGCATTATGCGTAATACCACACACCTTACAGCTGCGGCTCGTGAGAAGGCGACGAAGATGGTAAGGAGAGAAAGAGGAAGAAATTGATGATGGAATGAGAGACACAAAGGGGATATATGAATATAGAGAAACGACAAGGGAATAGAAGAATGGGAGAGAAAGGGAGAAAGTGAAAGAAAATCATAAGGAATTAATAAGGAAGGAAAGAAGGCAAAGAAGGATGAGAGATGAAAGAAGGAGAGGAAAGAAGGAGAGACTAAAGAAAGAAAAACTAAAGATGAGGAAAGCATAACCATATACGAAAAACAGAGGGAAAGTGTCAAAGAAAAGGGTGTTTGGAAGAAAAACAAAGCAATAAATAAATAATATAATCAATAAATAATTGAATAATGATAATTAATAATAATAATAATGATAATAATAATAATAATAATAATAATAATAATAATAATAATAACAATAATAATAATGATAATAATAATAATAATAATAATGATAATAATAATAATAATAATAATAATAATAATGATAATAATGATAATAATAATAATAAAGTTAAATATTAAGACTGAAGGAGGAATCCCAAGACGTTAAATATTCAATGAAAGAAATTGAAATAATCCTCTCTGAACGAAAAAAAAGGGATATAAAAATTTAAGCCACTGTCTCATGTTTATAAACTTACACGTCTTGCATCTGTCGGCTTATTACTGCTTTATCCAATTAATATACGGTATATAGTGAACATACAAGTAGAATAGACAAACATGCTTTATAGTCTATCTTAGGAATTGAAATGGATAGCTAAATCATCTCCTTATTTCTTCTACAAAGCTTTAATGATGATGATGATGATGAGAGGGGAGGAGGATATTGATGATTGTATTAATTATCATAAGAAGAAACTATGATGATAACCATGATGATCATAAAAATAATGGAGATGATGGTGATAATAATGATATGAAGAACTACCAATAACAATAATATAGATAATAGAAGAACTATAATGATGATCCAGAAAAGAACTACAATGATAATAATAATAAAGATAATGAGAAGAACTATACTGATAATAATAATAATGATAATGATAATAATAAATATATTAAAGGATAATGATGATAATGATAATGATGATAATAATGATAATAAATGATAATAATGATAGAGATAGAAGATGATAACATTCATAAAAAGTTATAGTAATAGTAATAATACTAGTAATAATATTAATGACAACAAATACCACGATAATGATTATAATCATCGTTATCATTAATACCTCAATAATAATAACAACAACCCAACAACAATAACAACAAATAAATAAATATATAACAGAGCAAACAAAACTCTCCACCTCAAAATCAATGAAGTATATATTGCAAATGTGAAAGCTAATTAGCAGTGAAGTGACATCGGATCATTTCTTCCATACTCATTCACTTCAACTTGAAGACTATATTTATACGTCTGGAATGATTTCTTCATACGCTATAACCTTCAGGATGGTATTCAGACGAATACTAATTAGCTGGCACGCTTTCGGATGAGTGAGATTACAAAGCTGTTTTTTTTTTTTTTAAGGGTTTTTTTTTTTTTTTGGGGGGGGGGGGAATGGGTGGGATGTGGGGTGGGAGAGGGTACCATTATTTAGCGAAAAATAAGATGATATATTATATGATTGCATGGTAAGACTAGATATGATGTTAGTAATTGTACTAATACTAATGATGATGATAATGGTAATCATAATGACGAAAGAAATAACAATGATGATAATGGTAATTACAATGACGATAGAAATAACAATGATGATAATGATAACAATAATTATAATAACCATTATAAATAACAATAACAAAGATGATGAACATGATGATAATGACGATGTTAATAAAAGTTATAAGAATGAATGCAAAAATAATAATAATAATAATAATTACTCTAACATCAAAGGAAGTAACGATAATCATAAAAAAAGACAATCACTGTATCATACAAAATGTTATTTCCTATAATGAATTCCAGCTTAATGTTATTAATGATGCTAATATTGACGATTTTGATAACATATTTGATGATGATAATATCGATAGTAGAAATAATGAAGAAGGCGATAATATTGACAATATCAACAATAAAGATCAGAATAGAAATTATAATGATAATAGTAATGGTAGTGTTAATATTTATGATTATAGTA
>BOPN01011533.1:12500-15640 GCA_017312705.2 Penaeus japonicus | reverse complement strand
CTGGTGTCCACTTACTTTGAAATCCGCTTTGAAAGCTTTCTTTCGTCAGCTCATTGCGCTGTCTGACATTTAAAAACTTGTTGTCATTAAAAGATTGCAAGGATTTCGTGTTTCATTGCCTGCTGGACGGGCAAAACTTTCAAATCATTACTTGATAATACAGGGCGATGGCAACCAGTGATAGCGTATCATGATTTCGATACTGTGTTCATATCATTCATAAGTAACTTGGCATGGGAGGTCTTTTATGTATCATGCCCAGTTTGATTTGCAGAATTCAATTACCAAAAGCTGTGACACGAACCGGGAGTGGAGTATCTGCACTTAGTCTATTGCGTTGGATCCGGATATACTTTGCAATGTTCTGCATTCTTTTCCATTTTCTTTGTCTTGTATGTCTTGCTGTATGTTCTTCTCTTGCTGTTGCATCTTTATTGATACAGTCCTTTGATGTGCCTCGTGGTAGATCTTGCCCTTTCTTTGCTCTTGTGGCACGTAGATCAGCATCTACCTATACTCTTACGAGGTTCAGTGCTTGTGGATGATCTGAAGAAAGGTCTTCCAAAAGGGACAAATCTTACTTTTTCAGATCACAGATCTTCTTCCGTGAAGCCAAGTCTGATAAACATCGTATACGGTAGCCTGCAGGCACTGAGGTTAGCTTGTCCATGATTGGATTTAAGCTACGCATGTACAGTCTGAATATATACCTATATCACTTCATACATCTCTCTCACTATCTATCTATCTATATCTCTTTCTCTCTCTCTCTGTCTCTCTCTGTCTCTCTCTCTGTCTCTCTCTCTCTCTCTCTCTCTCTCTCTCTCTCTCTCTCTCTCTCTCTCTCTCTCTCTCTCTCTCTCTCTCTCTCTAACATCCGTAATAATAATATTTGTTAAAAATAGAGTTTAAATTCAGGCCAATGTGCTGCATTTCTTAAGCTTTCTACTCTATTGAGTTAAGTAACTCTAAAGCCCTTTTCTCCTTTGTTTTTTTGTCAAAGGAAGAATCATAAGAACATCCCTTTACGAACAGAAATATGAAATATGAACAGATCATGCCAGCGTTCACCTTCCTTTAATAAAGGCATTTGGTGCATAAAAGCGAAGCATAAAGGCTAATCAGAAACGGAATATCGAAGGCATAAGACTTTGGAAAACTATCCCAGACAGAAAAGAATCGGGTTATATATCGAATACCAATAGGCTTGCAATAATCTTGCATAGTGCAAAATCGTCAACCAGTGAGTAGAAAGGATTCGAGAATTTTACCGGTGCCGACCCTACAAAAGGTAACTTTTGCAATTTGCTTTTTTACAATTGTCATCGGATGATAAAAGATGCTAATGGTGATGATTATGATAACTATTAAGATGGGATACGGATGGTGAATCGTAACTAAACACACACACTCACACACACAAACACACAAACAAATACACACACACACACATAAACACACACATACACACACACACACACAAACTCACACACACACACAATCACACACAAACATACACACACACACACACACACACACAGACACATACACACACACATAGCACGATCCATTCCATCTCTGTGTATATTGAGAGCAAAAATCTAAATTTATGCGTAATCACGTTTGCATCTGAGTATGAATATTTACGTTGCAGAAACATTAACTCTTTTCACATGACTCAAGTCTAGAAGCTTCGACCTAGAAAAAAAATGATTTGATTTCTTTGCCTTAAAGCATTAGATTCCCTATGAAAGAATCAAGTATATTTTACTGTAAGTGGCAGTATAATTTTCTCGTTAAATCCTTATTTCTCGGTCTCACTCAGGATATAATGTAATTGTATCTCTTGTGTATGTATGTGTGCATTCAGGGCTAACGGCGGACGAGCGAATAGAACTAACGACAGACAAAAATAATGGTAAGAAGAGAGGAGTGTAGATGGAAACGCCGGGAAGAGTTCGAGAACTGATCTTATAGAATACCGATCAAATTTCGCTATTTGGGGAAGAAATGCAGACACACACACATATACAAACACACACACACACACACACACACACACACACACACACACACACACACACACACACAAACACACAAAGCATAAAAAACTCAACAGTTAACTGGGCGAGTGTGTGGTACTATATTAACATTGTATTGTAATTGCTCAGCTGAAATATTGCTATATGAGAGGTGGCAACAGGACCTGATGGTTGATGATTGCTGCAATCACTACCGTAATCGACTCAACTGTCATTAATTAAACATATATATGTATATATATACATATATATACATATACTTATATATATATATATATATATATATATATATATATATATATATATATATATATATATATATATATATATATATATATATATATATATATATATATATATATATATATATATATATATATATACATATGTATATATACATATATACATATATATATATATATATATATATATATATATATATATATATATATATATATATGAATATATATATATATATATATATATATATATATGAAATATATATATATATATATATATATATATATATATATATATATATATATATATATATAAATATATATATGTATATATATAAATGTATATATATATATTTGTATCTATCTATCTATCTATCTATCTATCTATATGTATATATATATATATATATATATATATATATATACATATATATATATATATATAAATATATCTATATCTATATCTATCTATCTATCTATCTATCTATCTATCTATATCTATTAATATCTATCTATCTATCTATCTATATATATATATATATATATATATATATATATATATATATATATATATATGCGTGTGAATGTGTGTGTGTTTTTTATTCATATCATGCGAACAGATAACTGTTAAAAAGGACTTTGCATTGTACGTTAAAAGAAATTCAAACTTTTTCCTGCCATTTTAAAAATCCTCTTTACAATTGAAACACAAACCATCCCAAATGACATGATCAGAAAGCCAGTGTTTCTGCGATACAGGAGGAGCAGGATTTGACCCCCGAAGGTCATGAGTCCAGGATTGTCTCCCAGGCCTGTGTGTGACCCGATATGTCTCGTCAGACAACGTGTGGCTGATTGG
>BOPN01011532.1:2500-15642 GCA_017312705.2 Penaeus japonicus | reverse complement strand
ACACACACACAAACATATATATATATATATATATATATATATATATCCTCCTCATCATCATCATCAGCCTGTATCATTCCACTGCAGGACGAAGGCCTCTCTCATTCTTTTCCAGTCATCCCGGTCTTGTGTCCTCTGATTCCAGTTTACTCCTGCGAAATTCGGTATTTCATCACGTCACTGGTCTTGCCCTTGGTCTCTTTGTGTCCTTTCTTTCCCATTCGGTTGTTGTCTTTGACCCCCTGTTGTCCTGTCTCCGATATATCTGACCTGCCCGCTGCCACTTTTTATTTTAATGCTATTAAATATATCCTCTATTTCTGTCTGTCGGCTGATCAATATGGCTCTTTTTCTGTCTCTTAGGTAACTCCTATCATAAGCCTTTCCATTCCTCTTTGAGCATTTACTAATTTCCTCTCAAGGACTTTGGTCGTAGTCCATGTTTCTGACCCATATGTCATGACGGGGAGGACACATTGGTCAAAAATCTTTCTCTTTAATTAAATAATGGCAGACGATCTCGTTATATGTTTACTGTGTATAAAGTTCCAACCTAGCCTGACTCGCCGTTTTATCTCGGCTTCGCAGGATGTACTCGTCTGGATGAGTTGCCCTAGGTATACATACTCGTTTACTGTTTTGTATTTGCTCAACTGGGGTTTGACTGTTGAACATGACTATAGTAATTTTCTTGTTCATATATCATGAAGCCATTTAAAAAGTTTACAGGGATCACGTCATAACAATTGACAAAATACAATAACTCTCTCAAAAATTGTTTTTATGATACATAGTATAAAGCAAACAAACAAACATAAAATGCCATCGCCAGAGCGACGTCACTGTTCACCTCCTACGCAGTTTCCCGGATGGCAGGCAAGTGGCAGTC
Organism: Penaeus japonicus; assembly: GCA_017312705.2. NCBI lineage: Eukaryota > Metazoa > Arthropoda > Malacostraca > Decapoda > Penaeidae > Penaeus > Penaeus japonicus. The sequence continues at coordinate 14,753 of BOPN01011532.1, read as the reverse complement.
CCGCCGCCAGGTGGCCCTGCTCCCGGACCGAGTTCATCCGGATCAACAAAATCCGAATCCAAAGCGAGACCATGCGCGTGCAGGATGCTAAAGTCTTACCTTATAACCAGGAATTTCTCAGTCCTACAAAGTACGAAGATTGCCTAATTAGTACCCTTGCTTCGAAGGAAAGCACTTGTGCAATTACTACCCATAATGAAAGCTGAATAACTTATATCCAATTAAACAATTGGGAATCACTTTCTAAAGACAGTGTTCCTAGCCTACTATGATTATCTGTAAACCTTCAATATCACTTGAATGTTTTCCTTTTTACTTTTATTTAAGAATTAGTCGAAAGAGGCAATTTTTCCAGTCCGAAAACATTCTGAACATGAAAATGCTTTGGTAAGAATAATTTATTTTTTTCTTCTAATCTATAGTAGATATGGAAGGTCCAAAACCATAACTTAATGAATACTTTCCTTACTCCAATAATTAACTTGATTGTTCATGGCCCTATCAGTCCCCCCATCTTTTTTTAGTTAATTGTTGCTCATATTAATGTGATATCTCGAATATCCGTTTTGAATATCTTTATTATCGATTTCATCTCCTAATTGTCAATATCATTATCACAAGTTTAATATCATGTTCATACATTTAGAAAATCATAGTCATCATTAATAATTCAGAGCCATGAACCATAAAGATCAAAGAACAGACAGAGAAAGTATGCCATGATGACGCGATAGTATTACATTTCTTTAGAATTTACAAGATAAAAAAATCCGAATAAAACATATTATCACATCAACATAACATCTGCAAATGTCTGTGTTTGAGAAACCTACCAAAAACGGCATTATAAATGATATGGATGCCGTGATAAGTGTGACATGATGGACCTGGCATAACAAGAGAAAAATGTCAGATTCAAATCATAACTCTTTGAAGTCAAAGAAGCCAGTCGCATGACAGAGCAATATGTGAAGATATAATGGACTAAAATAGTCCATAGCACTTTGAAATCGTTGGTTGCGCATGGCTGGAGACAATGGTAACGTTTACTTAGAGCTGAGGTTACCTCAGTCGCTCAAGCGCATCTGTCATGGTCCCAGTCCTGTTCATACAAAGTGGATTGTCTTTTCTTATTGTGATGTATTTGTAATGGAAAAAAAATACAGGACGACTAAAACGAGACAAGTGCTAAGCACAAAAAAGTCTGAATATTTCACTTTAAAGTGATTTGTTATGATGTGAGGTTCGGAATTCTCCCATCGTTCTAAATTAGTTAAGATTTTTAAAAATAATATATTTTGTTACTTTACTATTATTCGACCATTAAACCCCGGAAGCACAAACCCTCCAAAGATAAAAAATACCAGAATCCTAAATGCTAAAACCCTGTCACGATGAGTAAACCGAAATGATTGGCTTACTCTACCTAAAGAAGGGTAGAGTGTGTTTGATGTACACACGTTTAGTGCCAAATTTATCTAGTAATTCTGTTTCATTCAGTCGTATCCGCGTTGCAGGATCAAGTCCAGTGTCCTTATTCTTCTCACACACAACTCACAATAAAAACTAATCTCATTTCACCAGTTATTGCTGGAATATGTTTATCCTTCGTAGATCATGATGGAGGGTACTTTGTTTTCTTCTTTTGTGGCTGTTGTAAGCATCCCAGTTTATGTGCGTGTGTACAAGGTTTAGCGTTGGTCAAACCTGACACTTGATCTATAAACAGCGAAGTAACATTACCTGTTTATGCGAACGAGAGAGAGAAAAAAAATCACCAAAAGGCTTCATACGATAATACAAGAAGAGAGAAACGGAAATGTGAAACCCCACCAAACGCCCCAGTCTTCTACCAGCTCTTTGGACATTTGGCTGACATTTCCAAAGATTGCTCAAAAAGTCGAAACCTTCTCAGTCGGGACAGAGGAATCCATGTCAGGTTACTTACCTGACAGGTACACTGGTCGCGATATTGAGAAATTCAATAATCATCTGGAGGTGTCGCCATTATTCGAACATATCGGAGCAAATGCAATCGAAATATTGACTTACTTTTTAAACAAAGGAGTGAAGGCGACGCGCGCAACGGCAAAGAGGGAGACGAATCATTAATCTTTCAAGGCTGCCTTTATTTGGTTTATTTGTATATTCGGTTGCTTAGAGGTAATTCACTTGTTACTTATCAGTATCATTATAGTACCATCATTACTATCATGATTATCATTACTACTATCATTACTCTTATCCTTACTATCATGATAATTCTTATTATCATTATCATTATTATCATTATCATTATTACTATCATCGTTATCATTATATCATTATTATCATTATTACTATTATCATTATCATTACCATCAGTATCATTTATATTATCATTATCATCATTGTTATTATCATTATTAGTTTTATTATCATCATTATAATGATAATAATAACAATAACAATGATAGAAATGGTAATACTAACAATGATGATATTGATAATGAAAATAATGGTAATGGTAATGATGATAATACTGATTATAATTATGATAACCATGATGATAAAAATAACGATAATAGTAATAATTATGATAATGATAAGGATAATGATAATAACGATGATAATGATAATTATAGTCATAATCATGGTGATGGGATGATAACTATTATCATTATAACTATCATAATCATTGTCGACATCATTATCATTGTTTTATTATCATTCTTATGATATAATCATCATCATTGTTTTATTATTACCCGAGACAGCGGTTACTTATCGGTTATGCGTTATGCAAAAAAGAATTCCAACATTTCTACCTCACACGACATCATACAGCACACTGAACCAGAGGCTTACACATTTAGTAGAGTTCAACTGAATAAGTAAACAACTTCTAACTGACCATGCCAATATGCACAATAGTATAAGTCAAGCGGAAAAGATTAATAGATAAAACGTTGTAATACAATACACAAGGATGAAAATGCCATAGACATTGTGAAGAAACAGTAAACAAAGGAACATTGCCCGAGGGAAGACGAAGGCGGTGACCTTGTGACGTAGATGGTAAAATAAGGTTACGCATTCTATGTATAATAGTAATAAGATAACTGTATATACACAGTGATCTTGGAGAATATCTTGGAAAGACAATCTGTCATATCATGCAGGATCAAATTAGTTTGCTCAAAAGGCTGGACGGATTGGAACGACTCTCTGTAAAACGAAAAGGTGGCAGCGTGACAGGAAACAGAAGAGTGACGCGACAGGGTTACCAGAATGACAGGTGCTATTCTTTAAGCCACCGAAGAGTCATGCGTACCTGTGTATGAGAATTAAGGGAGGTTCTTGAGTATAAGGTTAGTTGCTTATCGCGGTGAGAAAAGGGCGATTATACAACACAGCGAAAATATTCATAGAATGTTGTTAAAGGCAGTGCCCCTCATATTGCCATGTGCAGTGCAGCCATTAAGGATGCAATTACACATCAGGATAATTAGCGGGGGCCGCGAGGCTGAAGCAAGGTCACAATGCATGATAGGGTCAGCAAGGATAACGGGACCGACAGACAAAGCAGGACAGCAGAATGATTGGCCGAGAGGTTGGAGGTTTATGACTTCCCCGGGGCTCCCCCCCCCCTCCTCACAATGGCCCACTGCACATATTTCCATAGTCTGTAATGCACGCTACATGATTTGCTGGCTTTGTTAATGCACCGATAAAAAGGCATGCCATCACCATGAATTGCAGAGCACTATAACGTGTTGAGGAAATGGCTGAAAAGATATACATAAAATGAATTTCCTCAAAAATAAGGCAAGCGCGGTCTCAATTTTCAGTAAACTTCAGTTGTGCATCGTGTTTTTTTCTGCCATCATCAGCATTTTTTAATGTTACCGTTCCCCCTTTTCCTGTAACGAATGAATAGAATGGTCATTTGCAAGGACTCTGCACATTTTACAGCCCTGTGTACATGCCGCATGTACGTTACAAGAAGTCTGCTCGGGCCGCTTGCGCCGCCGTAGGAATGAAACAAACGAAACGGCTTGCAATGCGTCTCATAACTATGCGAATCCGGTGCCGCAGGCATTTTCCATGCCGCATACATGCCATAAGCGCCAACACTATTGCATTGGCTGTTTATCTCCGCCATGTGCATTAATCTTCACCATCTCACTATTCAGTACATGAATAGTTTTTGTTGACTGCCAAGCGCCTTTATCTAAAACGACATCTCAGATTAACAATGGATAATTTAGAAATATAAAGTGGACATGGACAGGAGAACTTTATCATTCTTTACGAGCCTTCCAGTAAGAATGGCAGGCCTCCTAATGGCTCAAACTACCTCGCCATAAAGAAATGGCTTTCTAATCCTGATTCAGGTGTGTCTTCACGGCCTGCTGCATCCTCCCTGACGCAACCGAAGCGCCACATGCACAAGGATGACGCAATTGAGCGTACAGTTTAATGTAAAAAAATGTTTATTCTTTATGACGGTTATCTGGAAATGAGGTTTGTACGAGTGGGAGACGAGTAAAACGAGACCAGAAAGAATTAATGGTTTTGATCTAGACGATTAACGATTAACTCTATGAAGATGCAACAGTTGAAATTAAATGATCAAGAAAAGCGATTTCCACAATAAAAAAAGCGCACCGTATCCTTGACAAGATAAACCCGTTCAACGCCCAATCATCATGCGCGCTCACGAAGACGAAATCTGAAATTCGATCCCGCCGGTTAGAGATTCCCGCGACACAATGGAGCTCGTGATTCCATAAAGTCCAGAAACAGCAGAGCGTGACGAGTCAGGACGTGTCTATACTCGCAGGAAGAGTGAAAGAGTGACTCATCTCCGTGAGGAGAGGGAAAGAGGGAGAGAGAGAGAGAGAGAGAGAGAGAGAGAGAGAGAGAGAGAGAGAGAGAGAGAGAGAGAGAGAGAGAGAGAGAGAGAGAGAGAGAGAGAGAGAGAGAGAGGGAGAGAGAGAGAGAGAGAGAGAGAGAGAGAGAGAGAGAGAGAGAGAGAGAGAGAGAGAGAGAGAGAGAGAGAGAGAGAGAGAGAGAGAGAGAGAGAGAGACGGATAAATAGAAAAATAATTGAATAGAACAATGCACGAACATATAAACAGACAAACAAATAGATTGATAGTAGGCAAATGGGCAGGCAAGTAGACAGAGAGGGGGGGGAGGAGGGGAAGGAAATGCATTCTCGCCAGTGCCAAGGCGCGCCCTGGCTCGGCAAGGTCTTGGAAGGGAGGCAAGCGCGCTGCCTCAGTCGGTCGGACTCGCCACAGGTCGCGGAAATCTAGGTCGCTCGGCCAGGACTCATCCAGGTATGATTTTCGTCTTGATCTCGTTGAGCTCTGCAGATGAGACGTGAACTGTGGTCCGTCCAAAGATTCCAAACCGGCCTCCCTGGGCTGAGGTGGAGCCTCCGGGCGAGTTCCAGCCTTCCTCTCGCCCACGCGGAAGGCGTCGCCGATATATCCTGACCGCGCCATGAAACGCCCTGGCTGCCGGATGTGAGCCAGATGCACACCTGCCACGTGCCCTACAGTCGAGAACGCCCCTGTCGAGTCCTAAGGACGGCATACATCACTGGGTGAGACAGCATGAGGCGATCCTTTCACCGAGCCGTCACTGCTGAGCGAAGCATTCTGTAACAAAACAAACAAGCAAATGGATAAATCAAAGCGGTCTTCCCGATCAGCATGCAGGCTGGCCCGGTCCAACTGGTCTCACATTGCAATATATATTATTCATATCTCTTTAGTTGCAAAATCATTATGATGATCCTGTTAATTTCCTTCTCATTCCCTGAATTGCATCGCCATTTAGCGATAATTTCAGGCCCTGATTTCAAACACTCGATTTTATGCGCTACTACTTTTGTTAAATAGAAATAGAAATTGATATTCTCTTGGGTCTCCTACACCTGATGGACTTCCACCGAGAAGCGAGGCCAACATGATGAGGTCAGATGCAAGGTCATAATCTCCACTAAAAGAAAAACGAAGAAAAAAATGCTGGACGCATGGCGGCTTGTTTTATGCACTTATTATACCAAAGTGATTTAACGAGTCTTTGTATATGTTAGCGATGTGTTATTGCATTTATCTTTCATATATATATATATATATATATATATATATGCGTGTATGATTTCTTGTGTATTCTTTATGTTGTATTAGAAAATGAATACTTGATTTGAAGATTTGCCAGTATAGATGAAGCAAAGCCAGATGGACAAAAAGAAAATAGAAATGAGGGACCGGTCATCAACATGAAAGACAGGCAGGATTAGATAAACAAGGGAAAGATATATAAAGAGAATAAAAGTAGGAACGGAGGTAATAAAGTGGACAGACAGACGGACACAGAGGCAATGGTGATGTGGAGAGAGATGAATTGAGACAGGCATAATAAAGGACGGAGAAACTGAGAATCTGTTTTGCCGCAAGTGTAAGAAAGTGAAAGGACTTGCATTCCATCACACGCGCGGTGTGTTATGTCAACAATCCAAACAAGGTCAGAATCTCGAGACAATAGGGTGTACTTTTAAGGAAGATATTGGGATAAGGTCGTGTATATCACGAACTGAAGAACGAGAAAAAAGGGAAAAGAGACCAAATAACAAGGAGCTACTGTGAACCATTAAACAAGGAATGAACGCGTTATCTCGGCGGAGAATAGGAGTACAGAAATGATGTTACGGACTGGAATGTTGACGGCGCCGGTCCGGAAACAGTCACCCGGAAGTTATCCGAAGGAGAGGCTGTTCCCCAAAGGAGGAAGACACCGAGGCGCCGCTGGAGGCTTGGAGGAAGTACCTGCGGACCCAAAAATACGTTTAAAATACATCAGCAACGACTATATATTAATAAAACTCTAATAGAAAAAATTATCTTCTATGAATTCTGAAGTTAAATTTCACTGAAAGAGCATACTTGAATACACGAAAACACGTTGACCCAGTTATTATGCATAATTAAGATATGTTAAAATAATCAAGCATATTAAAGGAAACACATCCATAGGCATCGTACATTAATCAGAAATAAACAACCCAAACATCTTGCAGGTACGATAGACGCAACTGCAACATGTAGACCTTCGCATACCCGTGTGTGCAAAGGTCCATCTCCTTGTTCCTACATGGAGACATACCACATATCACATGCATAGCATCACAGTTAAAGCGCACACAAGCTGAGATATTTAAACACCTGATACGCAATATAGAAGAATGGAGGAAGACATCGACACAATAACAGAAAAGCAAGAAAAGCATGATAATTAAAGTGGGAACAATAATAAGAAAATAGACATCTAAATATCTTTTATTTTACTTAGGATATTTGGATAATATATGTGAATGCTGTTCTACCAGTTTTGGGCTAAAAGATTTTTATCCAATGTTATCTTACGCACTCTATACTGCATACTGCTGATTTATACATATATTGCTTCTTCTATTGACTAAATGAATTAATAATAATATGAATTGTCAGGCTAATAACGACGTGTTTATCAATCATAAAACGCTACGGGAAATTAGCAACGGTTGAATAGTCAGAAAGTCATATTAGAAAGAACAGGCACAAACGTTCTCAAGTAGATGACTCATAGTTAGGCGATAGACAAACAAATTGAATTACATTTATTAAATCTATTACAGAGAGACTTCCGACCAAAGGGTGATTGAAGAAGAAAGAGGGGGGAGGAGGTCAGGGTAGCTTTACCCCCCTACCCCCCACCTTCCCCACTATTCCCTATTTCCGTTTGTTCTTAAGCTACATCAATATTCTCTCTGTCTCTTTCTCGGTCTCTCTCTCTCTCTCTTTCTCGGTCTCTCTCTCTCTCTCTCTTTATCGGTCTCTATCTCCCTCTCTCTCTCTCTTCTCGCTCCACAATCTCCTTGTTTCCATTGCTTTCCCTCTTTCTCATGGTCAACTTCTTAATGCTAGTAGCTAATGAATGTATTGAATATAAAAGTTGTATGCTACATCGAAGTCTGTCTTGTGAACATAGCACGCATTTTATCATTCATTATATCATTTGCATACTAATATACAAAAGCCGCTTTATAGGGCGTAGTATGATCCTGAGAAGAAAGCTTGTACTTTACGTTATAGATTACATATATTACATTTTTTGTGTGCGTATGTGTATTTCATGTACATGTGTTTGCACACATGTGTATGTGTGTGTGTTATTTAGTGGCGAAGAGTAAATGTAAAGATGACTTTCTGTGACACGAGCAACGTCACTCTACGGTTCATTTTAGGGTCCAGGTGTCAATGAAGACAATAGTGTATGTTTGGGTGTGTGAACGAAGTGTGTTTACTCTAGCACTCGAAGTGTATAAAAATGAGCTTTGTGTGCGAAACTACCATTTTCATTGGGAGCGTGTGAGAAAAAGGTGGAAAATATTAGAGAGGCAAACGAAAGAAAGAAAAGAAGTAAGAGATATATGTGAATTAACAAAACAAAATCTCTCGATTTCATCATCGGCGCACTTCCAATCTGGTGATGGTTGTCTCATCAACAGATCTTCTTCATTATGTTTTTGGCACCACATTTACGTAAACTAGTTTGATATATGTGAAGGACAACAAGTATTTGCAATATATTTTTTACAATGCAATTTCGAAATTCTTGTGTAAATATACATTTTTTCTCTCTTATTTACGTACATTTATATATCTTTTGTTTGGTATAAACATAATCTTTCTCGATTTTATCTGCATCCATAAACGAAGAAAAAGCTAAAAGAAAATTCAGAGTGAGATATCGGTCTTTAAATCGTCTTTTATGTCACTGCAGGAAAACATCTCGTGTTAGATATGTCTTCATGAGGCACAGGAGGATTGCCTTCCTCTCAGGCTCAGTTAAAAGGCAATAAAACTTTTACTGATAAAACCAGAAAGAAATAATCCTTATAGCACCAGCAGTATGAATTTGAATAGGTAAATAAAATCTGACAATATCAGTATCATAGCCGATATTTGTGAACTCTCTCACAATGTATATGGTGTATATATCTATCAACACGAGATACAGGGCGGAATATTTTCTTAAAATTACAGACCATACCCGCCGCAAGGAACACCAAGTGCTCCCCAGGGATCTGTCCCAATGTTCAACGAGAGTTCCTTTCCCCGGAATGCGAGCGACGCCAATTGATCTTTGTCAGAACAAGCAGGATTTCTGGCTAATTGTTGGAGGTGTCCTTGCCAACTCTTTTTCCCCCGACGAAGCAATGTGGACTTCCTGTCGGGGAAGTTGCGACTGAAGGTGTGTTCGGAGGAGGGGGGGAGGGGGAGGAAAATGAGGAGAAGGAGGAGGAGGGGGAGAAGGAGCTGGATGAGGGGGGAAGGAGGAGGAGGAGGGGGCGGAGGAGCTGGATGAGGGGGAGGAGGAGGTGATGGTGGAGGAGGAGGAGGTGAATGATGGGGAGGCGGGGGAGGGGGGGAGGGGAGGAGAGGGGGAGGTGGAGGTGGGGGAGGAGGGGAAAAGGGAAGATGTGGACATGGTGGAAGAGGAGGGACGAGTAGAAAGAGGGAAAGGGATGATGAGGGAAAAGCGTAAGGGGAAGAAGAAAAGGATTGAAGAAAGAGGACTTGGAAGAAGAAAAGGGGCACTGATGATGAAGAAGTGGATAGAAAGTCGGAAACGGAAGAGAAAGAGAGACGGAGAGAAAGGGGAACTGGAAAAGTGGCTAGCGGGAGAGAGTGGATGGAATTGCAGAGGGAGCCCGAGAAAGAAATGGGGAAGGAAGAGAGAGAGAGAGAGAGAGAGAGAGAGAGAGAGAGAGAGAGAGAGAGAGAGAGAGAGAGAAATCTCTCGTTACATTTTTCAACAAATCTGTTTCGCCGATGTTTTTCATCAGACCAAACCGCAACACATTCCATTCACACAAACAGTATATAAGACCCTAGCTTTGGTTGTCAGCCTCCAGAGAGACCAGGGACAAGGAGACCTGAGCGTTACTTGCTGACCTCGTCTGGGCGCTCGGCCGCTCTTGCCGTGCAATATATCATGTCACTACATTTGATGACCAAATTACCATAAAGCTGAAGCCCCGCTGTATAATTTGATGTTTCAGTATCCTGCAACATTTTTTTCTATCATTTATATTTTGTCGAGTTGTTCTAGATCCAATTTGCTTAACTTTGATAGAAAACATATTTTGAAAAGACAGGGGAGCCATTCTTGTTCAAGGAAATTCACTTGTCTATATTTGTACCTGGAGCGCGGGCACATCTTGAACTGGTAGACATAATTATACATCACGTTTTAAGCGTAAAAAGTATGTTTTGTTCGCTCTTCCAAAGACCATATTAGACGAACAAATAATGACTGTATTTGTTGAATTAGCATGATGATTTCGAGGTCAGTCGCCGAGGTGAGAATGAATGATTATCATTATCAATATTAATTTTCCTCCCTCGACACTCCCCACAAGGGTTTCCTCGGACAAAATAGGACGTAAACAAACACCTCCGACAGGAGAGCCCCTGCCTCCGAGACGCCAGATGCTGACGTATATGGCGTGTTTTTCGTCAGGGTTTTATCCCACAAAAAGAACTATTCCCACAGGAGCCTCTCAATAAGCAGTGGGAGATGAATATCTTCACATGAACGGGAAAAGAAGAGTGAAAAGAAGAAGAACGACGATATATCACTTTCCTTTTCGACGCTGTTGCTCGGAAGCCGTTAGACTAACCGTTCGACTTGAACGTGAGGAAGAAAACCCGAAGCCCTGAAGGTGGTAATGCGTGCTGGGTCATAGGTTAACGCATATACCGTGCCAGATCATGTATTAGAGATGAACAAAGATTGTATTATTGGCTTATGCAGCATGTATTGCCTGGCACTTCAGATAAAAGTCGACCCCTTGGTCTAGCCTAGATAAGGCAGAGTGAAAACTGCTTAATTCACCCGACAACTAGTTTTTATAAGATAAAAATACAGCCAAATACAGGTATTCAGACTTGAATTAATTGCGCCTGTGACACAATAAGATTTCAATAAAATATGATTAATGCAATGGCTGTTTAGAAAAAGTCATTCTTCCATAACTATTCTCTTTAGTGCAGTTCATTTTCATGATGGTTTCCGAAACACCAAACCTTTTGCAATTTTGTGATAATTTCACAATATTTTGTATAATCTATCATGAAATAAGATATTGATCGGGCATATAACATTCATTTCTATATGCATATTTTTTTTACAAAAATGAATATGATGATGTTTATAAAGTAGGTTAAGAAGGAGAAAAAAATGAAAATAAAAAAGAATGAGAGAGAATCAAGCACAAATTGTTACGTAAATTCGACATAATATCATTGCATAAAACTCTCCATCATTCCAAGATGAATTTGCTTTTGAGGGTAACAGCCTGCTTTGACTTCTTAACAGAGGAGACTGTCCTCCGAGCTGCGATTTGACAAGGGAAGACTGACAGTTAGTGCTGATTGGAATCTGTTGCTATCTATCGGCGCTGGAGTCAGGCTGCCAGCCCATTCAGCGGATAGTCGTGTGTGTGTGTGTGTATTGGAATTGCCTCATAATATGGCAGATTAATGTGATGTTCCCTGCATGATGAACACGGCAGAACGGCTCGCTACTGCAACCCATTTCCGCTACGCCGCCTCTGCTCCTCCCACCGCTTTCTAAAGTTCCTGATTTTGCATGATCTCTCTCTTCCAGGTCGTCCCTGCATGCATGCAACTTGCAACTGGCCCGACGCGTTTTCCTGCAGACATCACACTGAAGGCAACTTACCCAACAGAGCGGGAACAGAGAGCGAGCCGTTTCGTGTCGTCACCCGTTCGTCCCTCCTCCGCCGCCGCCGCCGCCGCCGCCGCCGCCGCTCGGAAGACAAGCGGGGAAGTTCGCGAGAAATTTCGCCACCGGATTGCAAGTGGAGCGAGCGGGGTTGCGTAAGGGCGAGGCGGGTCGCTGGCGGGCTGGGATAAGGGATCTCTTTCGCATTTCTCATTTTCTTGGCATTTGATGTGTTATCGATGCCATTACGGTGATTAATGTTATCTTTACTGTTGGATTCCTTGTTGTTATCATTAATATAATCAATGCTATTGCTAATACTGTTACTGACATAAGTATTATCCTTATCATTTGTATCGTCATTATTACAATCAGAATTATCAATATCCTTGTTAAGACCATTATCATAATCACGAACACTTTCGTAATTATTAATCATTATTATGATTATCATCATTATCAT
>BOPN01011530.1:0-2500 GCA_017312705.2 Penaeus japonicus | reverse complement strand
AAAAAATGATCTTTAGTTAAACACAAAGTCACTTCTGGGATGACGAGTGATGCTGAATTTATCCGGATACTGATTTCATATTTCAGGAGTTCAATTGTTTCTTCAATTAGTGTCCAGATCTCGATGGTATGAACTATAACTAGGATCTGTGCTTTTTAAACCTACGGAAATCACTGCAACACTAACCAGGTTGAAAAGGTTACCGCGTGTGAAGTTGAAAGAAAATGAAATGTTGACAGGTTCCCTAATGTCTTGTTCAGATATTTTAAAGACAAGCATATACTGATTAATTCCAAGTCTTCGAGAAAGAGAGAGAGAGAGATAGATAGATAGATAGATAGATAGATAGATAGATAGATAGATAGATAGATAGATAGATAGATAGATAGATAGATAGATAGATAGATAGAGAGAGAGAGAGAGAGAAAGATAGATAGATAGAGAGAGAGAGAGAGAACAAAAACATCGCATTTCCTTTCTGTACCGCTTTTAGCTTTACGGAGAGCTACCTAATGACATTGTGAAAGTATCTGGCCAAATGGTAACCTTAGGACTACCAAAAGAGGGAACAAAAACACCTTCTCTTTTCCTCTATCCTCGGAATCCAAAACTACGAAAAGTTGGCAATAAGGACACACGCTATGTACATGTATGATTGTAGATGCCTGTGTGGCGACCTCTACAAGAATACTGGTAGCGTGGCTTAGGGCGTGAAGAACATGGCCGAAACAGCTCTCTTGGTTTTATTTCTTAAGCTTGTGTGTTAGAGTAAGGGCTGTTCCTCGGTGTTGCTCCTCTGTTCCCCGAGAGGAGACGCTCTTCCACAACGTAAGATTTGTCTGAGGATATGGTGAATCACGTGTGTGACATGTGACACTGTAATGAGAAGAAGAAAGTGTTGCATGTGTACATAGCTCTTGCGAAGGAAAAAAAAGCAAAACAACACTGGTATGTCTAGCGTGACAGGCTGAGAAGAGTAAACGGATAGGTGAAGCAACGAGCGTATATATATATGTGTGTGTTAAGATATATATGTAATAAATAATAGGATGGAAGGGTATATTATACAGAATACAATAATAATATGTATATAAATGAATAACAGCGAAGGCATACATATGAAAATAATATTCAAGGGTAATAATAACAATACTAGCAAGCATGAAATATAAATACAATGATACAACGGTATATGCATTCTTACTACACTTGTGTACTCTTGATTGAATAGAGTGAGAAAGAGACAGGGAGAGGGAAGAGGGGAAGGTGACAGGGACAGAGGAGGGGAGATAGAGAAGAAAGAAAGAATGAGAGAGAGAGAGAGAGAGAGAGAGAGAGAGAGAGAGAAACAGAGAGAGATAGCCAAGAAACAACGATAGAAGAAAAATAGGCCAGAGCGAGTAACAAATAGAAGAAAAAAGACAAAGAGAGAAAGAGAAAAGCTTTTGAAGTCTCCTTTGTTGCCGAACTTCTTCATAAGTTCCCCAATGTCCATAGTCAAACACTTTTTCTCATAGATCAACATCAGCACCAAGAAAGCTTGTTGCACTTCCAAAACTCAAAGAGAAAGAAAAAAAAAAAAGGCAGTGATTACCCTTTAATTCCTGAGATGGAAATGGCACCAGCGTAGAGCGGAGAGCGGAGAGCAGATAGCAGATAGCTGAGAGCTGAGAGCAACCGCGATACCCTCCCCAAAACAGACAACGCAACTCTCAAGGAACCTGGCTTAATATCCTGACAGTTGCTGCAACTCTGTCTATCGTCTTTAAGCCACCAGATAACAGTCACCAAATCCCCTCTGCAGTCAAGGGTAACAGTATTACTCTTGCAGACACTATTCAAAGCAACTCCCGGACTATGCATTCCCCTACAGGTTTCATCAGCGCTCTTGTTGTACTGTGGAGACTCGCTTTCCTTTTCCTAGTCGCTGGCTTGGAGTCTGCTCCTCTTCTCCTTGGCGAGGGTCGGAGATGAAGGAATATCGAGAGAGAGGGAGATTCCTGCCAGTTGCCTTCAGCATCATGGTTGACTGTTGCTGACTTCGAGATAGAGTTGGTTTGAATATCTAGTCTGTTTTTTTTAATTTTCATTTTATATATATATATATTTTTTTTTACTAAGCTCTACTTTGGCTGATCGACTGAATGATTTGTTTATTTTTTTCTTATTTTTTGGGGCTTAATTTCTTTATTGTCTTCGTTTTACTCAACATAAATGTTTATCTTCTCTTTACCCATTTCTTTTTGTGTGTGGGGGGAGGGTCTTTCTTTAACTCAACTTTTTCTCTACGTTTATTCAGCCAAAGTTGTTTTTTTTTTGTTCATTTTACTCAGCCTATTTTCTCCTGTTCCTTTTCCTCAGTCTATTTCTATTTTGTCTTTCATTTACTCGTCTATCTGTTCATATTATCCAGCTTCCGTTTACTCAGCCCAATTTTTTTCTTCTTTTTAGTTAAACAGTTATTTTTCTCCCTTTATTTCTCTTTCTTTTTACTCATCCT
>BOPN01011528.1:12500-15653 GCA_017312705.2 Penaeus japonicus | reverse complement strand
TCCATCCATCCCTCCCTCCCTCCATCCATCCATCCATCCATCCATCCCTCCCTCTCCCTCTCCTACTTTTTAAACCACCGAAACAAAACTTAATGAAGTACCAATAAAACATTTAAGTGGCACCTGTATCAACATCTGCAACACATTTATGCAATTCAAGCAGATTAAGCCTTTATTTGTTGATAGTAAGTGGAATCATTCAAGCATATCCGATTGCTTTAAATGGAGCAATTGTAGTCATATCATTGAATAATTTTTGTTGGCAATTGATGTTGGTATTGATGAATTTATCGAACTGTTTATTACAATAATTATAATGATAATGATAATGTTAATGATAGTGGTAGTAATGTTAATCATGATAATGATCGTGAAGTGATGTCGATAACCATGTTATTGTTTAAATCTACAACAACAATACACAAATGAATAACGACATAACCCATGAAATAAAATAGAAAACAAATAAAGAAAAACAAATCAATCCCCCCTAAAAAAAAAAAAAAAAAAAAAATTTCGGAAATTAACTTGTTGATGACGTCATACCTTCGCTAATCACGAATCATCAATCAGATTGGCGTAGGTATTCGGGGTGGGGATGGGGTGGGGGGCTAGGGGTGTGGGTGTGGGGGGGGGGAACAATATATCTTCCTTGTGCCTTCTATAAGACTTGATTGGGTTATTTCTCTCCTGGGGGAAGTTAATTACAGTAGCATCTTCGAGTGGGAGGGAGGGGGGAGGGGAGGGAGGAAGGGGGGGACTGGAGTGAGGAGGGTAAGGGGGGTACAGGGGGGAAGGAAGGGAGTGATGGAGAAGGAGGGGAGAAGGGTGGGAAGGGAGGGAGGGAGGGAGGGTAGATGGAGGTGGGAGGGGGGGGTGGGAAGGAGGAGGGAAAATGAGGGGAAGGGAGGGAGGGGAGACGGAGGGAATGGGGAAAGGAAGGTGAAGGGGGGGAAGGAGGAGGGAAAGGGAGGGAGGGAAGAATGAGAAGGGGGGGGAAGAGGTGGAAAGGACGTGAGGGAGAGGCGGAAGGATGGAGAGGAGGGGAGAGGGAGAAGGAGAAGGAAAAGAAGGACAGGAAAGGAGAAGGGAAGAAAGAGGGAGGAGAAGATGGAGGAAGAGAGACGATGAAAGAATAAGAGGAGGAGGATAGAAGAAGAAAGGAATGAGGAACAGTGAAGGGTAGAGAAAGGGGAAGGAAGGAGAGGAAGAGATGATGTAGATATGAAAGAGAAAGAGGGAGAGAGGGAAAGAAAAACAGAAAGACAGGCAGTGTGAAAGCGAATTAGACATAAAGAAAGAAAGAAACGAGGGAGGAAATAGATAGAAAGAGAAATAACGACAGCGCAAATTGATTAAGAAGACCAAAAAAAAAAGGAAAAAGAGAAGAAGAAGAAGAAGGATACAAAGAAGAAAAAGAAGAAGAAAAAAATAGTAGTAGTTGTTGTAGGAAGAGTAGCAATGGCAAAAGAAGAAGAAGAAGAAGAAGACGAATGATAATCATAACAATAAAAAGGAAGATTAAGAAGCAGCAATACTAGTAGAAGTAGAAGATGAGGAAGAAGAAGATGAAGATGAAGAAAAAGAAGAAGATGATGAAGAAGAAGAAGAAGAAGAAGACGAATGATAGTTATAATAATAAAAAAATAAGAAGAAAAAGAAGAAGATGATGATGATGAATAAGAAGAAGATGCTGATGATAATGAAGAAGAAGAAGAAGAAGACTAAAAGAAAAGAAGACGAAAAAAAGATAATGATGATGAATAATAATAAGAAGAAGAAATGAAAAGAAGAAGAAGAGGATGAAGAAAAAGATGATGATGATGATAATGAAGAAGAAGTAGAAGATTAAAAGAAAAGAAGAAGAAAAAGAAGATGAAGATGAAGAAAAAGATGATGATGATAATGAAGAAGAAGAAGAAGATTAAAAAAAAAGAAGACGTAGAAAAACAAGAAGAAGAAGAAGAAGAAGAGGAGGATTAAGAAGAAGAAGAAGAAGACATAGCAACAGAAGAAGGGTCGTCATACACTTTGCAAGTTCTTCCTCTCCATTATTTCAATCTTTGCATCTCCTTATCTGCCAAATGCTGCGCTGTCGATAATTTGCAAGGCGTTCCGTATTCTGCACGTTGCACTTAGCATAGGAAGACCGGAATATTACGTAGATTTATCCTTCCGAAGAACATGACAGTGAAACCGACTTGCCAATGAGTAACAATATATACATATATACAAAACCGACCCGCTTAAGGGAGTCAATTGCACGTGTTTAAGGATGCAAATTGCAATCCTAACACCTGCGCATACGTACATGCACACAGAGATGTACACAAACAAAGACGCTCTCACGCACACGGAGGAGTACATACACACAGACGCACATACAGACGTAAAACGAAGATGGTAAATGTTCACACGCACACACACACACACACACATACATACACACACACACACACACTCACACACATACACACACACACACATACACACACACAAACACAAGGCAGAGGAAGAAACAACAGAAGAAGAAGAAGAAGAATGAGAGAAGAAGAGGATGTAGAAGAAGAAGAAGAAGAAGGAGAAGAAAAAAGAGATTACACACTACAAACATTTCCCATGGAAGCTTTAAACATATACCCCCACCCCCCCACCCCCGCCCCCCCTCCTCCTTCCCTCCCTCACCTCATCCTGTTCGTAAAAAAAAATATCAACCTACAATAAAACTCTAATACTTATATCATATCATACATATAATATATACACACTATATCACACTGACCTATTTATCACCACACTATCTTCGCTTTAGGTACAGTGTCTTCGTTTTGTGTATCATAATGGGGCGTTTTCCATATATGTTGATGAGAATACCAGGTCTCTTGCAGACATAGTCTCTCTCTTTATATGCATTTATGCGGAGATGGTGATTCAGTTGTGTGTAATTTAGTTGTTGGGTGGGTGTATTTTATTATCTCTCTTTGGGCTACTGTATTTTATTCTTTAGGGAAGGAGGGGGAGGTGGGGAGGTGGTGGGGGGAGGAGGGGGGGTGAAACGCTGGGAGTGGGGTTGTTTGTAGCGATATTTTTAAGTTTTTTTTTTTTCTCTCTTTCTCTCTTATTCTTTCTCTTTCTCTCTCTCTCGCTCTCTCT
>BOPN01011528.1:0-2500 GCA_017312705.2 Penaeus japonicus | reverse complement strand
GAAGAGGGAGGGGGGGAGGGAGGTAGGGAGGGGGAAGGAGAGGGGGTAGGGGGAGTGGGGGGGAAGAGGAAAAGGAAGGGAGGCGCGGAAGGGGTGAGAAGGGCGTAGGGGGAGAAGGGGGAGCGGGGGGTAGGGGGGAAGAGGAAAAGGAGGGAAGGTGCGGAAGAGGGAGAAGGGCGTAGGGGGAGAAGGTGGAGTGGGGTAGGGGGTAAATGGGGGTAGAGAAAGGGAAAAGGGTGGGTGGGGCGGAAGGCGAGAGGAGAACAGGGAAAAGGAGGAGAGAGGGAGGGGGAGAGGAAAGGGAAGGGGCAATAGAGGAAGGGGGTAAGGGGAGGGATGGGGGTAGGAGGGGTGTAGGTTAGTAAGAAGGGTAAGGGGAGAGAGAGAGAGAGAAATGGAGGGCGGGAGGGAGAAAGAGAGAAAGAGAGAGAGAGACAGAGAGAGAGAGAGAGAGAGAGAGAGAGAGAGAGAGAGAGAGAGAGAGAGAGAGAGAGAGAGAGAGAGAGAGAGGGAGAGGGATGGAGAGAAAGCGATACAGAGAGAGAACAGAGATAGAGATAGAGATAGAAAGACAGAGAGAGAGAGAGAGCGAGCGATACAGAGAGAGAACAGAGAAAGAGATAGAGAAAGAGAGAGAGAGAGAGAGAAAGAGAGAGAGAGAGAGAGAGAGAGAGAGAGAGAGTGAGAGAGAGAAAGACAGAGAAAGAGAGAGAGAGAAAGAGAGAGAGAGAGAGCTAGTACTCACAGAAGCATCGTCACGTCTATAATTACCCTTAATTATACGTTCCAAGAATTATCGGCGGCTGGACAAGCTTTGTTTGTTGCTTTCATTATCACTGTTGTTGTTGGTGTTAGTATCAATGTTGTTGGGATGTTGCTGTTGTTGTTGCTGTTATACTTATCATTTTTATTGTCACTGTTGTTGTGGTTGCTTTCCTTTTTTTTGTTCTTGTTACTATTATATTATCATTGTTCTCATATTTATTATTGATGTTATCATTATCATTATCATTATTATCATATTTATTATTGATGTTATCATTATCATTATCATTATTATCATATTTATTATTGATGTTATCATTATCATTATCAATACCATTGTTGTTATTATCATTATCATTTTATTTTGATATTACCGTTATCATCATCATTATTATTATCATTATTATTATTATCATTATTATCAATATTACTATCATTGTCATTGCTATTATTATTATTGTTATCATTATCATCATAATTGTTATCATTATTATCATCATCATTTTTATAATCATTATCATTATCATCAATCCAATTATCCTAGTTTCATGACAGTCATTATCATAACTATCATCATCATTATTACTATTATCATTGTTGTTGTTTACCTCCAAATACCAATTCATTCATATCATTAATAACCAGTTTAATGAAAACCATCACTCGATTTTTCTTTATGAAGATTAGATCACTTAAATGAAGAATTAGATCACTTTTCATTCTTATCGCGAGAATATACACATGTGTTGAGTCGCTTGTGTACCTGTCACTTTTGTCATACCGTGTCATGTAGTGTCATACAGTGTCATGGGATGATTGGTGGCCTTGTATTTGTTTGAGTGTTTCAACCTTCCTCCTGTTTCTTTTTTTTTTAGTTTGTTTTCCTTTATTTTGAGAGAGCGAGAGATGGGAGATGAGTGAGAGAGAAAGGGAGAGAGAGAAAGAGAGAGAGAGGGAGGGGAGGGAAGGAGAGAGAGAAAGAGAGGGGGGAGGGAAGGAGAGAGAGAGGGAGAGAGACAGAGAGAGAGGGGGGGAGAGAGAGAGAGAGAGAGAGAGAGAGAGAGAGAGAGAGAGAGAGAGAGAGAGAGAGAGAGATGAGAGAGAGAGAGAGAAAGGAAATTAATTCACTGGATAAATACGCTTTAAATATGCTATCATTTTCCGCTTGTTAAAATGATACTATAAAAGAATTAGATTTGAAACACAACTTTCCCAATGCTAAATCAGGTCAGATTAGCATAGGTCGCGTCTTGTCATTCAACGACCTAAACTAACCTGACCTAATGTAGCACTAATCTGACCTAATCTGACCTAACTTACTTCACGATCACAAGATAATCATAGCCACTGCTCTTAGCTTATCCTAGCCTAACCTAACATCAGGACGACCCAGAATCTAGATAATTAACGACTTTTCCACCAAGGAAATTAATTATTAGCTCATCTGATGAACTTATGGTATCTTAAATACCACGTTTGCATTCACCCGTGAAATTCATTACTTGTATCTGACCTTTGACCTTGTTTGATGACGTGACCGACAGTATTATTCTATGTTTATGTTTTTTTCATTGATATATATATATATTTTTTTTTTCTCTCTCTCTTCAAATAAATTTTCTTTTTTACTCGTATGTGTATTTATGATTTTACATTTTCTTTCTCCCTATATGTATATACATACATACATATATATATATATATATATATACATAAACATACATACACATACATA
>BOPN01011525.1:0-5000 GCA_017312705.2 Penaeus japonicus | reverse complement strand
GGGGGAGAGAAATGGCCAGGACAGAAGGTGATCGGGGAGAGAAATGGCCAGGACAGAAGGTGATCGGGGGAGAAGAAATAGGCCAGGACAGAAGGTGATCGGGGAGAGAAGTGGCCAGGACAGAAGGTGATCGGGGGAGAGAATCGACCAGGACAGAAGGTGATCGGGGGGAGAGAAGTGGCTTGGGACAGAAGGTGATCGGGGAAGAGATCGACCAGGACAGAAGGTGATCGGGGGAGGGAAATGGCCAGGACAGAAGGTGATCGGGGGAGAGAATTGGCCAGGACAGAAGGTGATCGGGGGAGAGAAATGGCCAGGACAGAAGGTGATCGGGGGAGAGAAATGGCCAGGACAGAAGGTGATCGGGGAGAGAAGTGGCCAGGACAGAAGGTGATCGGGGAGAGAAATGGCCAGGACAGAAGGTGATCGGGGAGAGAAATGGCCAGGACAGAAGGTGATCGGGGGAGAGAAGTGGCCAGGACAGAAGGTGATCGGGGAGAGAAATGGCCAGGACAGAAGGTGATCGGGGAGAGAAATGGCCAGGACAGAAGGTGATCGGGGAGAGAAATGGCCAGGACAGAAGGTGATCGGGGGAGAGAAATGGCCAGGACAGAAGGTGATCGGGGGAGAGAAGTGGCCAGGACAGAAGGTGATCGGGGGAGAGAAATGGCCAGGACAGGGAGGTGATCGGGGGGAGAGAAATGGCTGGGACAGAAGGTGATCGGGGAGAGAAATGGCCAGGACAGAAGGTGATCGGGGGAGAGAAGTGGCCAGGACAGAAGGTGATCGGGGAGAGAAATATGGCCAGGACGGGAGGTGATCGGGGGAAGGAAATGGCCAGGACAGAAGATGATCGGCGGGGAGAGAGAAATGGCCAGGACAGAAGGTGATCGGGGGAGAGAAAAGGCCAGGACAGAGAGCGATCGGGGGAGGAAAAGGCCAGGACAGAAGGTGATCGGGGGAGAGAAATGGCCAGGACAGAAGGTGATCGGGGGAGGAAATGGCCAGGACAGAGATGATCGGGGGAGAGAAATGGCCAGGACAGAAGGTGATCGGGGGAGAGAATTGGCCAGGACAGAAGGTGATCGGGGGAGAGAAATGGCCAGGACAGAAGGTATCGGGGAGGGAAATGGCCAGGACAGAAGGTGATCGGGGGAGAGAAATGGCCAGGACAGATGATCGGGGGAGAGAAATGGCCAGGCCAGAAGGTGATCAGGGGAAAGTGGCCAGGACAGATGATCGGGGAAGATCGACCAGGACAGAAGGTGATCGGGGGGAGAGAAATGGCCAGGACAGAAGGTGATCGGGGAGAGAAATGGCCAGGACAGAAGGTGATCGGGGGAGAGAAGTGGCCAGGACAGAAGGTGATCGGGGAGGGAAATGGCCAGGACAGAAGGCGATCAGGGGAGGAAAAGGCCAGGACAGAAGGTGATCGGGGGAGAGAAAAAGGCCAGGACAGAAGGCGATCGGGGGGGAGGGAAAAGGCCAGGATAAGAAGGTAATCGGGGAAGAATTGGCCAGGACAGAAGGTGATCGGGGGGAGAGAAATGGCCAGGACAGAAGGTGATCGGGGGAGAGAAATGGCCAGGACAGAAGGTGATCGGGGGAGGGAAATGGCCAGGACAGAAGATGATCGGGGGGAGAGAAATGGCTTGGGACAGAAGATGATCGGGGGAGAGAATTGGCCAGGACAGAAGGTGATCGGGGGAGAGAAATGGCCAGGACAGAAGGTGGTCGGGAGGAAATGGCCAGGACAGAAGGTGATCGGGGAGAGAAATGGCCAGGACAGATGATCGGGGGGGAGAGGAAATGGCCAGGCCAGAAGGTGATCAGGGGAGAGAAGTGGCCAGGACAGATGATCAGGGAGAGAATCGACCAGGACAGAAGGTGATCGGGGGGAGAGAAATGGCCAGGACAGAAGGTGATCGGGGGAGAGAAATGGCCAGGCCAGAAGGTGATCGGGGGAAGGAGTGGCCAGGACAGAAGGTGATCGGGGGAAAGAAATGGCCAGAATGAAGGTGATCGGGGGAGAGAGAAATTGGCCAGGACAGAAGGTGATCAGAGGGAGAGAATTGGCCAGGACAGAAGGTGATCGGGGGAGAGAAATGGCCAGGACGGCGGTGATCGGGGGAGAGAAGTGGCCAGGACAGAAGGTGATCGGGGGAGAGAATTGGCCAGGACAGAAGGTGATCGGGGAGAGAAATGGCCAGGACAGAAGGTGATCGGGGGAGAGAAATGGCCAGGCCAGAAAGGTGATCGGGGGAAAGTGTGGGGACAGTAGGTCATCGGGGGAGAGAAGTGGCCAGGACAGAAGGTGATCGGGGGAGAGAAATGGCCAGGACAGAAGGTGATCGGGGAGAGAAAAAAGGCAAGGACAGAAGGTGATCAGGGGAGGGAAATGGCCAGGACAGAAGGCGATCAGGGGAGGGGAAAGGCCAGGACAGAAGGTGATCGGGGGAGAGAAATAGCCCAGACCGAAGGTGATCGGGGGAAAGTGGCCAGGACAGAAGGTGATCGGGGAGGGAGATGGCCAGGACAGAAGGCGATCGGGGAGAAGAGCCAGGACAGAAGGTGATCGGGGGAGAGAAAAGGCCAGGCGAAGGCGTCGGGGGAGGAAAAAGGCCAGGACAGAAGGTAATCGGGGGAAGAGAATTGGCCAGGACAGAAGGTATTGATCGGGAGAGAAATGGCCAGGACAGAAGGTGATCAGGAGAGAAAAGGCCAGGACAGAAGGCGATCGGGGGAGAGAAATGGCCAGGACGGGAGGTGATCAGGGGGAGAGAAATGGCCAGGACAGAAGGTGATCGGGGAAAATGGCCAGGGACAGGAGGTGATCGGGGAGAGAAATGGCCAGGACAGAAGGTGATCAGGGGAGAGAAATGGCCAGGACATGAAGGTGATCGGGGGAGAGAAAAGGCCAGGACAGAAGGCGATCAGGGGAAAGGAAGGCCAGGACAGAAGGTGATCGGGGGAGAGAAAAAGGCCAGGACAGAAGGCGATCGGGGAGGAAAAGGCCAGGACAGAAGGTGATCGGGGGAGAGAATTGGCCAGGACAGAAGGTGATCGGGGGAGAGAAATGGCCAGGACGAAGGTGATCTATATATATATATTAAATATTAAATATCTTTTTGAAAGAAGAATCCTACTCCTACACGCAAGACCGCATCAAGAATCAAGTAAAATATCCTTCTATAGGACTTCAGGATCGACGCTTTTGCTAGGTTCCTGAAAGCCGTGGCCTCGTTAGGGATCAAGCCAAGTTGACTGGCCAGGACAGAAGGTGATCGGGGAGAGAAATGGCCAGGACAGAAGGTGATCGGGGGAGAGAATCGACCAGGACAGAAGGTGATCGGGGGAGAGAAATGGCCAGGACAGAAGGTGATCGGGGAGAGAAGTGGCCAGGACAGAAGGTGATCGGGGGAGAGAATCGACCAGGACAGAAGGTGATCGGGGGAGACAAATGCCAGGACAGAAGGTGATCGGGGGGAGAGAATCGACCAGGACAGAAGGTGATCGGGAGAGAGAAATGGCCAGGACAGAAGGTGATCGGGGGAGAGAAATGGCTAGGACAGAAGGTGATCGGGGGAGAGGAAATCCCTTCATTTGGACACGGGAGAAACACGGTGTCCTGCACAGCTGATGGGAGCGGATTGCAGTGATATGCTTGGCTTTACCAGTAGCTTTATCTTGTTCAAGGCTTGATGGTTGGGAAGTCATTTGGCTCTGGGTAATTGCCTGAGGGAAGAGTGCGTCGTGTGTGTGTGTTTGTGTGTGTGTGTGTGTGTGTGTGTGTGTGTGTGTGTGTTTGTGTGTGTGTGTGTGTGTGTGTATACGTATATATATGTATATATATATATATATATATATATATATATATATATATATATATATATATATATATATATGACAATTAAGAATATGAAGAATCACATTTAGCGCCATGCAAATATCACAATCATTTCACATTTCATTCTCATTCAGATAATGGCCAAATCTCATAGGATATGTTTTAACATCAATCAAAATATTGAAAGATTTCGAAAATAAAAGCCAGACACAATAGGAAAAGATAACAACTTTTTCCTTATTGTTAATACCATCCAACCTTGTGATCCTTTTTTTTCTTTTTGTTATTATCATTTTATTATCATTATTTATTTTATTATTATTATTATTTATTTTTTTTGCGTCTAACGTTGTTTTATTTTATTCTTTAGAAACATATATAAATAGATACAAATGAAAAAAAATAAAAATAATAAAAATAAGAGAATCAAAAGATAGAAATAAAAATAAATTAGCAAAAAAAAGGAAACTGAAAAGAAAATACAAATAAATAAATAGAAATATATATTTTTCATGAATCTTCGTTTTCTCAAAGGGGTTGATGTCGCTCGTGTTCAATTGCAAGAACAAATTGAAGAGCATTTGATTCATATTACATTTTTTTTCATATTCGTATACATATTATATTTCAAATCCATATTCATAATTCATATGATACTTTTTCTTATTTATTCTTATATCGATTTTGTATCCATATTCATAATTCAAATATTCTCCACATTCATATTTATATTCATTTCATATCTATATCCATAATTCACATGATATTTCCACATTCATATTCATAGTCATCTCACATTCATAGTCATTTCATATTTATGGTCATAGTCATTTCATATTCATAGTCATAGTCATATTCATAGTCATTTCATATTCATAGTCATAGTCATATTCATAGTCATTTCATATTCATCTCATATTCATAGTCATTTCATATTTATGGTCATAGTCATTTCATATTCATAGTCATAGTCATATTCATAGTCATTTCATATTCATCTCACATTCATAGTCATTTCATATTCATAGTCATAGTCATATTCATAGTCATTTCATATTCATCTCACATTCATAGTCATTTCATATTCTTAGTCATAGTCATTTCATATCAATATTCACAATTAATATAATGTAGAATATAATATATATATATA
>BOPN01011523.1:0-15664 GCA_017312705.2 Penaeus japonicus | reverse complement strand
CTCCCCCACCTCTTTTCTTTCTCTCTCTCTGTCTCTCATCTCTTTTCTTTCTCTCTCTCCTTGACCTCTTTTCTTTCTCTCTCACTTCATTCCTCCCGCACCCCTCCTTTCTCTCACTGTCCCCTGTCTTTTATTTCGCTTTCTCTATTTTTGCGATAAGGTAAGAATTGGTTTTGATAGTCTCTACCTTGTGCCTAGAGAAATATTGTTATGCGGATAATTTTCGGGAATTATAAGAAGCAAATTAATTTTTCAAATGTATGATTTTTTGACAGTCAAGCTTAATTAGAATATGTATAATCATATCGAATTGCTGTCATATAAAAGTTGCACCGCTGCAAAGGTAGAAATTATTAATAAAGCTGAATTTTGTGTACTTTAGAACCGTTGAAAACAAATATTTATTGGATTCACAGAAATCACTTATTGATTTATGACAGTTATGGTGTGTGTAATTCATGTGACTAAAGTAGTCCACGCTCTACAGAATTAGGGCGTGGGAGTGTTTGTTTTCTTAGCAAGGAACTTGATGCTGGCGATTTTATGAGCTATCGATATAGGAACAGGAAATACCTATTTAAACATAATCTATTTTTTCTGAAATTCCTCTAACATTTATTTCTTCCAGTAAGAAAACAAGCAGTGATTTTTTTTACATCTGACATTTGCCTATGTGGACCACCACAACTGCAACTTTGTGAAAGAAATATATTATTGGCAAGTATAAACAGAGTGAAACTTATTTAAATTAGTGAGTTTTGTTCCAAAGAACAATACTCTTTCCTTCGGCATTAAGTCACTGATGCTATGCATTCATAGTCGTAGAGGAAAGTCCTACGTGAGCCTCATTGTTAAAGGCAATTATGTAAACTGATTCAGTGTAGTTTAATTTTAGAATGAATTCATTATGGTCACTGAATGGATATTAATAGGGTTTGTACATAAAGCATTTACTAAAATTAACAATATATAAAATAACGTTCGCTAATGGTAAAACAGCTATACAATATCTAAATGAACTTTCAATGGTTCTATATTATTGATAAAATGCTCCGGTGTCATTCTTAATCCTCTCCGGAGCAGACAACATACACTACAGATGTGGTTTCTTCGTCCTCTCTTGGGAGCAACAGACTGGTGTCAAATTTGGCTTGGTTTGGGTGAGTTCCATTGGAAAATGTGTTGTTAATTTCATTCATACGCTCCATGCTGAGAGAGCGGCTGAGCGTGGCTACGGCATTTGGGTAGCCAAGGCTTTGGCACAAGTGATCAGACAAGTAGGTATTCTTTGCCCAATGTTCGCTGTCGTAAGTAAACCAACGTCCCCTGATCCGCACCAGAAGAAAACCTTCGCGATTCCGTTGTGGAGCGCTGCAGGTGGAGAAAGTCTGTAGTGTTCGAACTCGTTTACTGTATATTCACAAAATGAAGCATTCAAACTTAAACGAAACCTACCCTAGCACCGTCTCTGCCACGAAGACCCATGGCGACAAAGCCAAGCAGTGCTTTTCATCCTCTCCATCCGTACAGTCTCTCTTGCCGTCGCACACCAGATCCTCTTTAACACACGCCTGTGACGAACTGTAAAAGGAAATCAAGTTCATAGTAATGCGTAGGAAATATACTAGGGATTTTTGGCAGCGTGCATAATCGTGGCCACTTGAGTATTTTGTCCCTTTCTCACAATCATGTTCGATTACTTTGAATTAGCACTCACTTATAACAACGAAATTCAGACTGCTCAGAGCAGCCACACTGCCTCTCATCTCCCTGGTCTTCACAGTCTATAATTCCATCACATACTTTCCCTCCGTCAACGCGTTGCAACCACTGACCAAAATAGGAAAGTTAGTGCTACACTACAAATTGCTTCAATTTATGTAAAAATTCCTGCATAAATATTCATATCAGTGATTTTTGTCTATCGTATAAATGTATGAAATTCATTGTCGTTCCATTCAACAATATACCTAAGTGATTTCTGCTCTTTAAAACATTATCCTTGTTATACTTACTTCAGTGCATGTGCAGTTGATTTCATCAGAGCCATCAAGACAGTGTGCAATGCCATCACACATTTTGTTAAAGGGAACACAAACATTGTCAGGACACAGTACTCCATCACAAGCTGCCAATGGAAGGAAAAACTAATTGTCA
Source organism: Penaeus japonicus (assembly GCA_017312705.2). NCBI lineage: Eukaryota > Metazoa > Arthropoda > Malacostraca > Decapoda > Penaeidae > Penaeus > Penaeus japonicus. The sequence continues at coordinate 13,507 of BOPN01011523.1, read as the reverse complement.
CTAGATATTTGGTATGTTCTTTAAAAAGGGCAGACAAATTGACAATAGTCAAAGGGAAAATTACATTTTTGAATACTGTATGGAATTCATTCAACAATATACCTAATTTCTGTTTTCAGAGAATTACAAAAGGACTTGATTACCTTTATTTCAGGCATTGGTATTTATAGGACAACAGATTACAAGTGAAAGTTTTTTACCACAAGTCTTTGTTTTGTTGTCTGGGGTACATAGAGAAAGAGGCACAGGGCAGGTTGAAGGCTCATCAGCAAGATCAGGACAATCTAGTTTCATGTCGCATATCATCTGCTGCCCAACGCAGATGCCCATTGCACATGTGTCAGTCTTACAGATGTCTGGGACTGGTGGTCTGCTCATGTCTGTGGCAGCTGGAATAAAATCATTGGAATAAAGTATACTAGATTCTGAAGTTTGGATATTAGAATCTAATCACGAGATGTCATTTCACTACATCTGCCTAGTAGAGTAGTAAAAAATGTACAAATACTAAAATCTACGCAAACAATTAAAACAGACCTAAGATACTGAAGATGGCTTTTAAATTCTCTTCTGTAAACATTGGGTGTTGGTAAGGCTGACTGCCATTTCCCTCGTTCCTTCCATGTGACCACATTCCCACGCCAGTCCACAAGGGATTCACACCCGAGTCAATTTTACAAGCAATGACCCCAGCCCATGACCTCTGTATTGGACAAGACATTGTTTTGAGATGTAATGATCGTCAAATAGTCTTAATATTCATTACTTACCAAAACAGTAATAATCATCACAGGATCTTCAGGTGCATTCACAAATAAACCTTAGTCATTACTCACCATGAATGGAGCTTTACTTAGATCGTCTGCAACGCAGAGCTCATGGCCAGTACAAGTATCAGCAACTTGAAACTGTATCCCAAGTGAAAGGCGGTCATCATCTTCAGACAAACCAGCAATGACACAGGAACTGTTTGGTTTTATATCTGGCAAACTAAAGATAAATTTGTTCAGTTATATATTTTCTGTTATAATGGAAAGTGAAATATTTAAGTTGTGGGTGGGTGCCTCATGCTCAGGGTAATGTGGAACCTACCCTGGGCGAGCGACCAGGGTTGGTTCTCATCACTGATGAGTGAGGGGGGTTGCCAACAGTTACACCATAATCATTTCCAGCAGACTTCATCTTTTGGTAGAAGAGGTAGTCTCTTGTTACCGTGTACACTACATAAAATATCATGCTCATACATACATGTACATTGATAGGAAAGCTCGTTCCTGTAACAAATATAGCTGGATCTGATAAATGCAGCCAAGGAGTGACTAGATCCTTGTCAATACTCGTTAGAGGATCCTTCAGACCGTCTTACAGTGTAGTGTTATGGTACCGAACACAGAATGACTACACTCGGACACCCAAGATTGTTTTACTTGGCCATGACAAAGGCCTGAATGCATTCCTCTTCTCTAGTCGAGTTACTGCTTGGCAACCTTACAGACTATAGCATTGTGGAACACAAAAATAAAACTTATAATGAGTACGTTGCTGACCTTCATCTCGTTTTTGTCCCAAGTATTATCTATGTCAGATTTGAATTAATATGACCGGTCTATATAGTAATTTATAATGGGAAATGCCCCCCTCACCCCAGAATAGTTGGGCAGGCTGTCTGAGAACACTTTGTTGAAACGTTTAAACAAGACCTAATGTATATCACACCCCAGGCGTTGACTATGAAGTGCACATGGAAATGCTGTAAAATAGGGACTTCTTGTTCTCTCGTTAATCTACGTATTTAATTCAACCCATTTAAATCATCAAAACCATCCCTAAAAGCCTTTTCATATAAGCTTTTATCAGACAAGCATAGATTATTCAGATATATATAAAATGAATAACCATATGGTGCAAATACAAATAACCGAAATCTTTATAGAATCTGAATGCAGTCTTGATTTCTGTCCTCGTATACAGAAATTTCCAATAAGACAATAGCTTAGGTAAAATAAATAAACATTGATATTTAAAATTCATATTCATAGTTCCCTGTGCAAACTATGACAAAATTATTCGAGAGATTAATAAAATAAAAATCTAATGTGTACCTCGCTTGATTTTATGGACTAGTATTTCTTCTATCCTGAGAGTCTGGCCCAATTTTCTCAACTAGAATAATAAAAACGCAAACTCTCACTATCCCCAAGATCATTTACCTTAAAAGTCACTTGTTTTCATTTACCTTCGGAGGTACGGGCCCCGGAACATTTCGTTTACGCCATGTGTGTTTTTTTTTAAGGAGTGAGAGAGTGAGAGTGAGAGAGTGAGTGAGAGAGTGAGTGAGAGAGTGAGAGTGAGAGTGAGAGTGAGAGTGAGAGTGAGAGTGAGAGTGAGAGTGAGAGTGAGAGTGAGAGTGAGAGTGAGAGTGAGTGTGTGTGTGTGTGTGTGTGTGTGTGTGTGTGTGTGTGAAGGGGGGGAGGGGAGAGGAGAGAGAAAAGAGTACCATGCTAGAGTCTTGGGTTACGTGAATAGTCTCCTGGCCTGAGCTCCGGGCACCCCGAAGATGTCTGTTCAACCAAGGCTGCTAATCGGGACACACTCCCACCTGCAGTCTGCCTTTGTGGGGCAGACCTTGTAACCTCTGCGAGGTCCTCGATGGAGTAGGGCCGGCCGAGGTCTCTTGCGGGTCTGTTTCCATCAAGATATCGAACTGAATCCTTTACTTAGCCATGTGGTTTCTTACTTCGCCACAATAAAAGTCAATGCAACTGATCGCTAATTTCCCTTTTCCAGCCAATTATTTGCCAATTGCTCTGAACAAAACAAGCACTGTAACCCATTACAACTAGACCTACTTTTCAGTTCACAAAGCTAGAAGTTTCGCTAGTCTATGAAATGGTGTAAAAAGGTATTGATATACATTTATAAAAATAACGGTGCCAATGCTTTCCTGATGCACCTGGGACTAGGAGGGTATATGACTCGGTTGGAATTCCGAGGACAACTCGCTTGTGAGCGGTGTATGGGCACTTGCAAGGGATGGACAGTCTGGGTCCGTTTCTTCAGCAGCAGAAGCAATGCCAGACTCCAGAGAACCTTCAAGAATCGATGCTTATGTGCTGTGCCTGATAATCCCATGGTAAGAGTAGAGACCTATGCTATGTGCGGCACCAGTGATGATGTTTTCTTGTATCAAGGCAGAATTATTAGCCAGGGTCTCTTCTCTTTTGTCATGGTAGCAGCAGAGTGTACATGTATATTTTCATAATATTGATTATGAAATTGAAAGAAACCCATTTTCATCCTCCCGTGTAAGCAAGTAAATGTGATATAATAGAGTGCATGCCACAGAGCTAAATTAGACTCCTGTAAACATATTCAGTCTACTGCATCTCCTATACCTAATCAAATGAAAATTTATACCTGTGAATATAACAAAACCATAAAGAATGAATAAAAGACGGACTGCTAATGATGCAGAGAGTAGGTTATTAGTCGTATCGCAGCTTGTGTGAGCTTGTGTGTTTTGTACTCTGAGGCAACCTGTAAATACACCTTGAGATGGCCATGGGTAGCAGAATCGATTCCGTCGTTAACGGGTTGTCACTTTAACCCGTCATACATGACGCAGGAGCTCTGGCTTGACGACAGGCGCCATGACGTTCGGGGATTTTGCATCACTATGTTAACATATAATAAGAAGTGAGCCTTAAATGGCACCAATCTACGGTCTCTAGCAAACGCTATATTTATAGAGCAATGGCATATAGCAAATTACCGACCTCTTGCTCTAAAGTACAGCAGATGGAGGATTTGCAGGCAGAGCGAGAAGAGGAAGGGGACTCGAACCATGCCCAATGTCTACAATGCGGCCCTGTGCCAGTAGGGATGCCTTTTCCTGTGGCACTTAGTTATAAACACAAGTTTCCTTCCTCTTCCCTTCATCTTCATTGTGGATGGTAACATGTTTCGTATTCGTTCATGACAGCACACAAATACAAAAAAATAAAGTTGCTTTATGTTATCTCTTAAAACAATACTTCTATCACGCTGAGTATAAAGGAAAAAATGAGTGGATATGGATTCTGAACTACAATCTTAATCAACTGCAGAAGATATAGCCTGTGATATGATAGATACAAGGCTCTAAACACACAAAATAATAAAACACAAAGATGGTTCTAGCTCTACAATGAATAACTAAAAGGCAGTGGGAAAAGTCAGTTTATGTTGCTGAAGCTGCCTTGCTCTGAAATAAAACCCATCCTGAAGCCTGGGTAAGCAAATATATCCCCCATTGGCAACGGGTTAAACAAAAAATATTAGCAAGGTAAGGTAACAAAATTGGCCATCTTGAAACATACCTATTTGGTAAACACACAGGATTGATGTAATGTGATTTAGGCATTCTTTCACGAAGATGCAGGAGAATTATATCGGACTTTAATATGGCCGTCATGTAGTCCACTTTACGACCGTGTTCATAAGCACCCCACAAACGGGTTGGTGTCCCCACTTTCCTCCAAGAGCCCATTACCACAACAACATGGGACTCGGTGATTCTGAAATAATTAATAGGTTAATTCATATGAAATTAGAAGTGCAGTAATCATGATTTACAAGTGGTTTCAAATCAATTTGAAATTTTCAAGGTACTGAAAGTCAATCAAAATAAATTATTTTATCTACTTAGTCCCATTCATGCAGGCAGCCGAGGATATAACCCAAGAGGGCTGGACAAGGGTGGCTCCACATTTGTATTGTCCATCCACATAGACCGCTCCTGCCCATGGGACACCACCGAGTTTCCATACAGGAATATCCTCTGTGAACAGGAAGCGAGGAACAATCCCACACTGTTCGTCTCCACATTTCACCTCGCTCTGTCAAGATACAAGATTTTTATCCCCTACATCTGGCCGTGATTGTTTAAGAAATTGTTAGATGTTCATTTTGTCATTCATTTTCGTAAACAATTGCAAAGTTGGCAAATACCCATACCTTACAACTGACTTTCGATCCGGCTTGCTGACGGATATCCTGCAAGAGCCTTAAAAAGCCATGATTAGTTAGCTGATGGCCCGTGGATGAGGATTGAACATCTTTCTGCCAGTAAGGGTCTTCATCTTTCAGCTTTCTTGGGAAGTTGATTATACTCCCACTGTTGAAAGGCATTCTCGTGTCCTTTTCATAAAGGACATCTATTGGATCCGAGATGTTTTGGTTGTTTTCTCTGTTGTCAGAACTAAAACATATACTAAGTAAGAACTCTGTTACCCTTGATGATAAGTAATACTCAAAACTATTGAAACGTGTACTTATAATTCTATTTTTTCTTTTAATACATGTCTTTGGTTCAAAACTTACCTGTACCCAAGGTATGGGCATATTTCTTTAACCAGTTCGGCACTGATACTTTCGAGACAAACAGGTTTCCATGAAATGCCATCTTTCCACATCAACATCCCAACTGGACTTCGCTGCTCTGACAAGTCCAGCAAGCCACTCAATGAAGAGTGGTGAGCCGCAGACACGAGGCCAACTGAAATCAAGGCACATGTACACATTTTTGTGCTTGGGAAGAGTTGTTCTTTTTCCCATGTACAAATGTATTATTTGTCTTGAAAAGACATTCAGACAGCGAGTGCAGTTGATCACATTTCTTAATACGAATTAATTGGTGATTAATTACTTACTACAATTTATCTCATCTTCACCAAACTGGCAATCAACACCACCATCACATACTTTACTCATGGCTATGCACTGTCGACTCGTTTCACACAAGAAACCTGGACATAATCCTGGAAATAAAAATCAGTTTGAACACACTAACTATAACCGGTTTTGGAATAGATTAATAGTAAATTCGCCTTTCAATAAACTAAACCTAATATTTGGGACCTACAGGATAATAAAAATGGCTTTTGTGATTTAAAAGTCGATAAAAATTATTTATCAGTCTATAAACCAAGTTTGAAAATCATAGACCTGATCGAGAATAATGGGTAATATTCGTCCCACAGGCATGTGAGGTATGGATACTTGTGTACCAACTACTTTGGCTAGTCTGTGGAGAGATCAGACATGATTCTTGTACTTGGCAGCAGACAGCTAATATTATATGCTCATTTAATTTTCCCCATACTTCAACTTGAGGCCTCTACTTGATGAGTTTATAAATTCTCGATACTGTAGCTTCTTAAAAAAGGGTACGATGTAAGAGTAATATCTCGCCCTATCGACGTTCACTTACTGACGGATTCGTCGCTTCCGTCAAAGCAGTCGTAAAAGCCATCGTTCTCTAAATGAGGTTTTACGCTGCGAAGTCTGTCGAGGCAAGAACAGCGGTGCTCGTCCGATTGATCGCGACACTGAGGAGTTCCGTCACACCTTCTCCTCACTTGGATACATTCCGGGATCCTGAATAGAAGGGAACTTATGAAAGCGAGTCTAATACTGCCTTACGAACAAAAAATATACAATACAAGAATGAGATAAAATTATAGTAGAAATGGAGAAGCGGAAACTGATGCAAGGCAAACAGACAGATAAGCAATAACTAATTAATCATAAATGATAACTACAGAACTAAATTGAAGAAAAATACTCACACTCGACACTTAAATTCATTATCTTGACAACGAATCTCTGTTGCATTGGAAACCACGTCAGTCTGTGCCTCGTCTGCTGCAGGTTTGCCTAATCCTAACATAAGTTGTGCAATCGCTGCCTCAGCAGGATTTTGTCCTTCCTGGGGAGATGCATTTGAAGCCGCAGCCTGCGGACTTTGCACATCTTGCTCTTCCAGTGAAGGACCAAGAGACTTTACACATCCAGATTCATCTTCCAAGTCTAAACAGTCAACCTGAAGAATTTCAGCCGAGGGTTTAAAATGATCAGATGAGAGGGAGACAAAGAGGGGAAAATAATCCTGGGAGCTTAAACATGGTTGCTATACATTTAAAATTTAGTTGAGACCTAATGAAGAGGTACTGACCCCTTTTATCCTACAAAAACCACAAGTCATTAAAATTATCATATATTTAGGAAATTATAAGGAAGCAAATACTTTACCACCACTTCCTCCAATCGCTCTCACATATCTGAAGCGTCTCTCAATGCTCATGCACAAAAAAATTTATCATGAACATGTTCTTCCTTTTTTTTTAATATTCCATATTTTCTTGTCTTGTATGTTAACATCTTCTCATTATCGATAAATAAAGGTTAGTTTTGATCCGGTGATAGTACATACTGCAATATCAGTCTATTACAACTTTTCTATAGTCGACGAAATGGGAATTTTATACCTTGCAAGCATGCCCTCAAACATGTAAATACATTCATGCCAACAGTCTTCCAAACGCAAAGGTTATGAGAACAATATTAGTAAGGTGTCAAGTGCTGCCAAACTGAAAATATTCTCGGGCAAACACCCGTTGGAAATGTGTCCCCAGAGTAGAGCAGCCACCTCTGAAGCATATCCCGGAGATGATTCCTTTTTAAATTAAAATTGATATAAAAAATGTTTAAATCACAAAAACTCGGAAAAAAATAATTACTTTAACATTGTGATAGATGTTATGGTTGATTTAAACTTGCAACATATCAAACGTGATACTTAAGGAATGGCACAGGCTACCTGTTGACCTCCTTAATTACAGAATTTAATCCTCAGGTTATTCTTAAGGGTCCTGGAAAATGGATTTGTCTGCCCATAACGGCCATACTGGCAACTCGCCTGCAAAACGATACAGGTACATTTCATATCTTTCTCGGAGAACTAACAGACACTAAGGATCAGAGGAAAGTAAACAAATAGGAGAAAAGTAAACAAATAGGAGAAAATGCCGCATTACTTCACATGGGCTTAGACGTAATACGGTATTTGAAAAGTTGGAATTCACTACAAATCTAAATATTATAAGCTATCGCCTTGCTGTTCATGATCACACTGCAAATGTGAATTGGTAGCCCTGAGGTATGACACCTTGGGTACGGAGAAGCATATGGATGACAATTGGCAATTATTAGGTTGGTTTTCAGGCCTCTCACCTGCCTATATATCCTACACTTGCATTTGCCAAGTTAAATCAATTTTGATTTTTTACCTGCATATTGCATTGATTGACGATGGACTGACACGATCCAAGTACCGTTGAACAAGTACCTAATGCGCACTTAGGTTTTGGACCTTTTGGGAAACTGCTGCTTTTCCTGTTAGTATAACCTGAAATTTTGTATTTGATAAAAAACTTGCTAAGAAAGAAACATCCCATACATTAAAATAAAAATCACTGAGTGGAAGAGATTACTGTTAGTATATATTCCACAAATGATATATTTAGATGGTAAATCTCTAAACTTACTTTCACGATGTTCAATCCACTGGGTAAAAGATGAAATTCTGGTGAAGATTCCACTCTCCTCTGTGCATTCACCCAGTGATACACCGCCTAGGTGCCACTCCTCGTCTCTGTTAATTTTTTTTTTTTAATTAATTGTCAAATTATTTAACTTTTCCAATAGAAATTCATAAAACTATAGAGTACGGAACAGAAACGTCCAGACCTGCGGCACATGAGCGGAGCTCCGGGGACACTTGCGCAGCTTTTCTCCACCTCATCACTGGTTACACACAAGACACTGTCATTGTGTTTAGAAGAGCACGATTCCGTTTGCAAGGATACTTGCTGGAGATGGTCATCTGAAGGCAACAGGGACCAATTTACCAATGGGATCAGATTTGATATGCTTCGAGTTATCTATTTCAATATCATATTCTTGGTTTAGAGCTTACAGGTTCTCTCTTCCTGAATGTTGGTCCAGCCTGCTATTACACAATCAGTGTTGATCTCGACTAATTCATTATGAACTGCACACATTGGTCGCACCCACCTATTAAAATGGTAATGGGTTAATTATTTAGAGATTCATGGAAGCTACATAGTGAGACTAAAGTTGTTCAGTGTTAACCCATTGCGGACAGGGTGTCATGACATACTGGGATTTTGGATCACTTATTTTATTGTGCTATGAGTAAGGAGTGATGACAATTAGAGTCATAATTACTATAACTGCTGTAATATTAAGCAAAATGGGTTTCACCTAACATCTAAACCTAGATGGTACCACTTTCTAATAGCACTAGGAGAAGAGAGAGCCTTGAATGGCACCCATCCACAGTCCTATTTGCAAGGAGAGAGCGATGGCAGACAGCAAGTTGCCGACCTCTTGCTCTAAAGTACCGCAGTTGAAGGATGTGCAAGTAGAATGTAGATACTGTGCATGGTTTGAGTCGCCCTCCTCTTCTTAATGTGCCCCTGTGCCAGAAGGGATGCCCCTTACTGTGGCACTCAGTCATAAGCATAAGTATCCTTCATCTTTCCTACATCTCCATGTTAGCTTCATGGTGGATGGTTCGTATTCGTTCATGAGAGTACATGAACACGAAAAATATATACTTTATCACACAGAGTATAAAGAAAATGAGCTGATATGGATCCTCTACTTCAATTTTAGTCAACTGCAGCATTGAAAGACCCTGTCATATGACAAAAAATCTCTCATTACAACAAAACAAAAATGGCTCTACTTGATTGGCTGAAAGAGTAGGAAAAGTCAAGGTATGTTCTGTGAAGCCGCTTCGTTCTGAAATAAAAGCCATCCTGCAGACTAGGCAAGCAAATCTATCCCCCATCCGCAATGGGTGAACCACCACTCGCATGACCCAACCTAGGACCACAATCTGATTAACTATTGGGGTTATAACCCATAACGAGGGCAATGAAAATTTATAATATATGATTTCATCATTATTATTATAGTTCTGGTTCTCATTTTCTGGCTAGTTCTGCCTGGTCAGAACTAGCACAGGGGATGGGTTGTAATGTAACCCAAATAGGAGGCTGATCTAAGGACCAGAGCTGAATAATGAAACCAAAGCTTATGAAAACAAATAGAAGAACTATTTCTTTATTTTATGATTAGTGTTCACTAGACAATGATTACAAGTTAATTAGAAGCAGGCTCAAATTTCACTTTTACAAACCTATTGAGATGGAATGGAGTCGTCACCCTGAGGAGGGCAAGCTCTCCATCTTCAACAATACTGATATGAGTCACACTGGAAACCTGTTCATAGGGGGATGTCGAATTCCTTCTCAGCATTCCAGCTTTGACCTCATAGAAGTACTGGTGATACCTGTGTAAAGTGATTTAGGTGGGCATCTTAGCAAACATGTATGATACCTTTGACCTGTTGGATCTTGAACACTTAAATTCATGATTCACCTTTCTTACCACAGATACGTTTTCATCATCAGCTGGTCATCTCATAAAGGTAATGCCACAATAAAAAAGAAATTGTTCCATATAACCAAGATCTGTAGCTGCTCTGCTAACGTACCTAGTAGCACAAACTGAAATGCCCTTATTAGCCTTAGAAATCCTTCAAACATTTTCTGCATCATATAAAATAAGCTTTTGGCTAAACCCCTTATAGTTTGAAAAGTATGCCCAAGGTAATTTTCACAAAATACATCATAGCTAAAGGTGAAAAACGACGAAATTCAACTTTCACGATTTTGCTTTCCAGCGGTTACTTACTACAAATGCGTGTAATGTCACCACGAAATAACTAGAAAAAAAAATCACGTCTACAGTATGACAGACTAAAATGGCATAGTTGATATTTCATATGTAACACTGATCGAAGTTTAAACAAGTAATGGTAATTCAAACAATGTAAACTTGAACCTTTAATTATGATCTTGTATCAGTAAGTAAAAAGTTTTATATTGATAATAAAAGATTTATAGCACTTCAGAAACTAAGAATATCCCCCCTTAAATTAAAAATAAGCGGCAATTTGTTAAAGCAATTATTTGAGAAGAGAAAATTCTACAACAGATAATTTATGGTTAACCATGAACATGATGGCCAATAAAGGCTGTTACAGATTTTGCTGTGGTCCAAGTCCAAGACATATATTGTGTATTTAGTATTTAAATGTATGTGTATTCCATGCAAATTGTGCAAAGTATTATATTCCCTATAGTATTAGTAATTCCAAGATCGAACAATATTTGCCAGATTATCTGAAAGATTATTAGATTATCTGAAAGAAAATCTGACATACTAGGGTCTCCTAAAATTTGTCCTGTTCTAATGACAACCTCCACATGGAAAAGCTGTCTCGCACTTTCCTACTAAGAGCTGTCAGGCCTGGATGAAAGAGTGGCAATAAATGAGCTAATACATTAACTAATTATGATGCTACAAGAAGCACCCAGCTGGTTTGAAATACTATGGCTTGGTACAATAAAAATCTCAGAATTCTAGATCACATCAAAACTCGGCTGACACAGCGAAGGTAATTTGAAATTCAAAGCACTATACCCTTTCACTGAGGACTTGATTGCAACCATCATTCACAGGATTCTCAGTGATCAGACGGGTTTGTCTTCTTTATACTACTTCACAGCTTAGCAAACAGCTTCCTGTGATCCCATGGTCAAAGAAATCTTCTAAACCCCCATCCTCTTCCGAGTCTAAGGGGGTCACACAAGCTTGTTTTTTTTTTTTTTTTTTCTAGCGTTTCCTAATGCAGCAAATGGGAGCTCATACGTTCAGAGACCCTTTGTGACTGTCTCAGGGTAACAAGGAATCTATCTATGGAAGCGGGTACCTTGATGTGAATCAAAGTTGTTCCATTTCCCATGATGGACACCTTTCCAGCAGTCTGTATCAAGGTTGCCCCTCAATCCAAGGGAGAGCATTTTAGTATCCTTATTTGCATCCACTCTTAAAAGAATGTCCCGTACCACCAGCCAACAAAATTCTGAACACGCACACAATCACTCCCTCTTCCACACGAACACTCGTCACGCCTAAACCTAGTTATGTGCCCTTAACCCTTCTACCCTCGCCCAACCGAAATTAACACTTATTTAATAAATACATACTCTTTAACACAAGTAGCAGATGTCAGGATCCACCAAGAGTCAAGGATGGAGCCAAGGCAGGTAGGCAGACCTTCCCTTAATATCACCACCAAGAAGCCCCACGTCTCGGGTTCCACATTCATGCTGGTCATGTTATTTGCCAGCCCTGCCCTACTGCCCAAACCATGAAAGGATTTTGAGTTGACCAAGCGCCCGGACGGTGCTGCAAAAGTATTTAGTTAGTTAATGAATATGCACTTCTTAATGACGTGTACAAACCCATCCCCTTCCAAGTTCACCACTCAGCTTCGTCAAGCTCCAACTTTAGTATCCGAATCATGGCAATGCAAACAGGAAGGAGTGTGGCGGATGATGTGATACTTTGGAGTGGCTTGGCAGTTTCTTCTCCTCCACTCGCTATCTGTGTCCCTCTTTCGCGTTTCTGCCGTGCGTGAATGGACATTTCTGTTACTCGGGTAAAGCCTAATGTAATTGTTTGACAAATGCGTGGATGTTCAACCTTAGCAGTTTCTTCGTTAAGAAATCTGTCATTGGAACGTGATCATGCATCCCCCCCCCCCCTCTCCTCAGCTGTTATTTCAGGGTGAGGGAGTAGCTGGCGAAAGTAGAAGCGGGACTTCGCGTATTGGTGAAGCAAAGATGTGAACTTGGGAGGGAATTGTCATTTCCTTCAAAATAACTATAAAACATTCTTATAACTCCATGCTAGCTTAAAATAACGGAAGAAAATTCACATTCGCAAAACAAAGAATATAGAATAAGCAGTACTACAACTGATGAGTCGAAAAAATATATTAATCAGGTGAAAAAAATAGAACGTAAAAAAAAAAAATACCAGAAATGAAGTTGAACCCATCCCTCCTGCGACGGGCATGGTTAGGGTGCTGGCCTTCACATTTAGGTTCTGCGCACATAGCCAGGAGGCCAAGGTTGCTGTCGCATGTATTCGTCATGATAAACTTGCTGCTGCTGCTGCTAGCTGAAAGTTTTGTCCAAGTATATGATCTCGGTTTGTCCGAAATTTGGATGGATTCCAACTTGAAGGTATGGGAGCCACTGCTGTTGGGAACAATATAAATGTTAGATTTGTTTATGTTTTTTATATTCTTTCTGGATAATTTCATCAGTGTTGATAAGCGTCTTAGCCTTCTTTAAGACTGTAAAGTTCCAAATAATTGGTTGGAAACACACATTATGCTAAATAAGAAATTTCTATCTTCTAGCAAGATGGTCATTCATTAAACCTAAGGACCATATATACTAAAAATTATAAAATTTCTACTAATTGCGGAACAAAATCAACTCATGACTTTCAGTATACGCTTCATTTACGTTTGGCTACATACACACGCACACACATGTATACATCACTTACACACGCACACACATGTATACATCACTTACACACGCACACACATGTATACATCACTTACACACGCACACACATGTATACATCACTTACACACGCGCACACATGTATACATCACTTACACACGCGCACACATGTATACATCACTTACACACGCGCACACATGTATACATCA
>BOPN01011522.1:5000-7500 GCA_017312705.2 Penaeus japonicus | reverse complement strand
GCGACCAACGCCTCAGCTCCCCTACTTACACGTGCCGTAACGAGACAAGCAAAAACGAGTCTTAAAGATCCCAAGCCATCGAAGTTCTCTGCAGATAAGGTGATTATAATGGGCCGAGTTAACTCATTAGGAGCGTAAGGGATGAGGGACACGAGGAGGTCAAGGAGGTAAGCGAGGGTCTTGCGGGATATTAGATAAACATTGCGTGTGGGTGGGTGGGGGGGTGGAGGAAGGGTGGATGTGTGTGGGGTGTGGGTGGGGGTGGGGGGGTGTTTGTGTGTGTGGGGGGGGGGGGGGGGGTTTGTGTGTGTGTGTGGGTGGGATGGGGGAGTGTTTGTGTGTGTGTGTATGTGCTTGTGTACGGTTGCTTGCAAGCGTGTTCCTGATTATGAGCGTGTTTGTTTCTGTGCTTGCATACTGCACGTGTATGTGTGTGTGTGCATTCGCGTGAGCCAACTCTGCATGAAACCTATTTTGAGGAGATAGAAGGTCATTGACTCTTCCTCCAACTTTCCCAACGATATTAGAACAAGTTAAATGCAAAACACGTTGCAGAAAGCAAAAGAGAGAAAGAGAGAGAGAGAGAGAGAGAGAGAGAGAGAGAGAGAGAGAGAGAGAGAGAGAGAGAGAGAGAAGGAGAGAGAGAAAGAAAGAAAGGAAACAAGAGAGAGAGAGAGAGAGAGAGAGAGAGACAGACAGACAGACAGACAGAGAGACAGAGAGAGAACGGGGACGAGAGAGAGTGATCGCTTTCGTAAATAGAAAGACCATTGCAGGTACACAGCTCAAAGCTATAATAATGATAGACGCATTTCCATGTAATCCAAGACAGGGAAATTAGTGTAGCTAATCTGCATTCAAATTGTTCTTAGTTCAACTAAGATATTACAAAACTGAAAGAAATAAGATATGGCCATAATTCATCGCATAATGCGTTGTTTGAAGAATGATAACACGCAGTTGTTAGAGGGGTTTATAATGGTTTAACCTTGAAAACCTTCATTGCAACATGTTAAATTCATGCGTTGCGAGTAACCGGTGCAATATTTCAGTTCGTGTTCTATTAGCACATTCAGTCAGTTCGTAAACTTGGCCGAACGTATTGCAAAGTGCAGTACATGCAATGTTTCTCAATGGACAACCCACTTCAAAAGCTAATAATAACGCTGTACCCTAAAGCACACTGGCCATCCATTAGTTCCATTGCAATGCTTCATACCAAAGACTGAAAAAAGTAGCCCTCACGCCGTTCTGCAATGCCTATAAATCATTAAGTAAGGCCCACAGTGATATTTTCCTCCTCGTAAGAGCGATATTTTTCTCTCTAAAGCAATCCATTGCCGACACCTTTCACAACTCACCCCCCACCCCCATCCCCCAAGCCCAACCCCCTCCCCCACCTTTCTTCCAAAGCCCCCCTTACGACATCCCCTCCACTATCCCCTTATCCTACCTGCCCCTTCCCCCACCTCCCCCTTCCCCTACCCGCTACCCCCTATCTCACCCACTGCCCCTTCCCCCACTCACTACCCGTTCCCCTACTCACTACCCCTTCCACTCCTCATCGCCCCGCCCCTCCTCACCGTCCCTTTCTCTACCCACTGCCTAGTACCCTGCCCACTTCCCCTACTCAACCTACTGTCCCCCACCCTCACCCCTACCCCCATCCTCACCCCCATCCTCACCCCCATCCTCGTCCTTCTCGCGTCGTTGAGAGGGACATACTAGCCCATCTGATCTATGCGCCCATATCTCGTTCTCTCCTTCTTTTCTCCTTGCGTGCACCATTCTCTCTTTGTTTTTCTTGTTCTTGTTCTCTCTGTCCCTCTTTATTTAACGTGATCTCTCTTTCTCTCTTTATCTGTCGTGATCTCTCTTTCTCTCTTTATCTGTCATGATTTCTCTTTCTCTTTTTTATTTATCATAATCTCTCTCTCTCTCTCTCTCTCTCTCTCTCTCTCTCTCTCTCTCTCTCTCTCTCTCTCTCTCTCTCTCTCTCTCTCTCTCTCTCTCTCTCTCTCTCTCCCTCCCTCTCTCTCTCTTTCTCTCTCTTTCTCTCTCTCACTCTCTTTCTATGTGTCTATCAATCTATCTATCTATCTATCGATCTATCTCTTTTCCTTTTTTCTTCTCCTTATCTTCCTCTCTCTTTAGCATCTAGCAGAAAGACAGGGGGAAGCAGCAAAGAGCGACAGGGGGGAGGCAAGTGAAAGCGACAGGGGAGAGCAACAAAGAACGACAGGGAGAGCAGCAGAGAGCGACAGGGAGAGCAGCAGAGAGCGACAGGGGGAGGCAAGTGAAAGCGACAGGGGAGAGCAGCAGAGAGCGACAGGGGGGAGGCAAGTGAAAGCGACAGGGGAGAGCAGCAGAGAGCGACAGGGGGGAGGCAAGTGAAAGCGACAGGGGAGAGCAGCAGAGAGCGACAGGGGAGAGCAGCAGAGAGCGACAGGGAGAGGGACCTCGCTCAAGCCTCCCTACAAAAGAAAACCTCAGCGCAAAG
>BOPN01011521.1:0-2500 GCA_017312705.2 Penaeus japonicus | reverse complement strand
TCCCCCTCCTCTTCCTCTTCTTCTTCCTCTATCTGTTTCCCCTGCCTCCTCTTCTTCTTCCTCTATCTGTTTCCCCTGCCTCCTCTTCCGCCGCCTCCTCCTCCTCCTCCTCCTCCTCGATCTACCTCCCCCGCCGCCTCCTCCTCCTCCATCTCCTCCCCCGCCTCCTCCTCCTCCTTGATCTACCTCCCCCGCCGCCTCCACCGCCTCCTCCTCCTCCTCCTCTTCCACCTCGATCTGCCTCCCCCGCCTCCTCCTCCTCCTCCTCCTCCTCCTCGATCTACCTCCCCCGCCGCCACCTCCTCCTCCTCCTCCTCCACCTTCTCCTACTTCTCTTTATTCTTCTCCTCCTCATCCTCCTCATCCTCCCCATATTTCTTCTCATCCTCATCCTCCCCATACTTCTATTCTTCCTCACCCCCTCCCTCCTTTTCCTCCTTTATTTGCCTCCCCCGCCTCCTCTTCCGCCTCCCCCTCCTCCTCCTCTTCCTCCTACATCTGCCTTCCCCGTCTCCTCTTCCGCCTCCTCCTCCTTTTCCTCTTCCCCCTCCATCTGCTTCTCCTGTCTCCTCCTCCTCCTCCTCTTCCTCCTCGATTTACCTCCCCCGCCTCCTCTTCTTCCTCTTCCTTCTCTATTTGCTTCCCCCGCCTCCTTTTCCGCCTCCCCGACTTCCGCCTCCTCCTCCTCTTCCTCCTCTATCTGCCTTCCCCGCCTCCTCTTCCGCCTCCTCCTCCTTTTCCTCTTCCTCCTCCATCTGCCTCTTTCACCTCATTATCCTCCTCGTCTTCCTCCTCCTCCTTTTACTTTCCCCTACCTCATTTTCGTCCTCCTCCTCTTCCTCTATCTCCTTCCCCCTCCATCTCCTCCTTCTGCCTACCTCGCATCCCCCTTCTCCTCTTTCTTTATCTCCCCTCTCCTTCTCTTTATTTCCCCCCCTCGCCTCTTCCATTTTCTCCTTCTCTTCCTCTTTCACTTCTTCTTCCTCCTTCCCCTTTCCTTCCTCCCCATTTCCTCCTCTTTTATCTCTTCTTCTTCCCCCCTCCCTCCTCCTCCAACCCCGCCAACCTTATGCCCCCACCCCTCCCCTCTCCTTCTCCTCCTCTTCCACTTCTTCTTCTTCCTCCTTCCCCTTTCCTTCCTCCCCATATTCCTCCTCTCCCCCCCTTCCCTCCTCCTCCAACCCCGCCAACCCTATGCCCCCACCCCCACCCCCTTACCCCCTCCTTCTCTTACTCCACCTCCATTCCGCTATCACCTCTGCTTCCTTATTTGACACCCCCGCAACGCCCTTTTCTTTCCTTTTTTGTATTTTATCCTCTTTTTCTTCTTCTTTTTTCTTATTATTGTCTCCATATGGCACATAGTTTCTTCTCGATTTCTGTCTTTCTCTTAGTTCTCTTTTCTTTTTATTTTCTTTTTTTTCATTATCCTTATATCCATATGACGCAAATTCTCTTCTCGTTTTGTGTCCTTTCTCCTTCTCTTTCTCTTCCCTTTCGTCTGTCACTCGTTCTCATTTTCCCCTCTTCCCTCTTCTTCCCTTCTCATCAACCTCGTCTTCTATTTTTTTTTTCTTTTTTTCATCTCTTCTTTCACTTTGTCTCCCTTACTTACCTCATATTCACCATCTTCTTCCTCTACGCTTCCCTTTCTTCAATTTCCCTCACGCTTTAGAGTCTGTTGTATCCCCCTTTTATTTTTTTATTTTTTACTTTTTTTCCCCAGTTTTACTTGCACTCCAATTACACAATATTCAGCCTCCCTTTTATAGCCCCCCTTTTCCCCCCTGCAATTTCAAGGTCTTCAACCTTTTTTTCCCCTTTTCTCCCACACTTCAACCTCTCCCCTTCCTTCCACTTTCCCCTGTACTTCACAATCTTAGAATTAATTCCCTTCTCTACTGTCCTTTTCCCCTACATTTCTTAGTCTTCTAAATGCTTTTTACCCTACTCTTCACAATCCACCCTTAATGTTATGTTGTTGTTTTTTTTCTAATTTTATTGTGGTTCTCTGTCTTCAACCTCCCTTTTCCACTATTTTTCCCCCTTCCACTTTTCTTTCTACAATCCTTTTCTCTCTATTCACCCCTTTTTCTCTACGCTATACTATCTCAAACCTCCCTATTCTACGAACCTTTTCCCTTTTCCTTCCATCTCCCTCTGCGTCCTTCTTCGTATTATCTTCTCCCTCTTCCCCACCTCCATTATCTTCTCTCTTACTTTCCCTTCTCTTCATTCCTTTTGTCTTCATTCATCCTATCGTCGCCCTCATGTATTATTCTCTTCATTCATCATTTAGTCCTCGTTACTCGCCTCCCCTAACGTAAACACCAGGAATTCTCCTTCTCTTAATCCCTTTTATTTATGTGAATTTCTCCACTCAATTTCTTTCTCTATCTACATCCCTCTTCCGTTTTATTATTATTGTTATTATGATTATCAATATCATTATCATTATCATTATCATTATCATTATCATTATAATATATATATATAAATA
>BOPN01011520.1:10000-15686 GCA_017312705.2 Penaeus japonicus | reverse complement strand
ATATATATATGTATATATATATACACATGTTTAATAGTATGGTAATAAAAGATGATTTATCTTTTCATTTATCTATACTTTTATAATCAAATTTGCCCTGATATTATGCAAAATAAAATAGAAACAAAATCATATGTATGATATGATATTAATGTAACTTATCTTTTAATTATCCAGAATAAGAAATAGATTTATCAAGAGTTCTAAGTTTCATAGAAACATATTTTTATTCTTCTAATCAAAAATAATTTACCAATATTTTAGAAATTGCAAGAAGTCATCATAGTAATTATGCTTTTCCTTTTCCACTAACCATAATCTCTTTTTTTCCCATATCCTGTTTTCTTGCATTCTAAACTCTCTCTCTCTCTCTCTCTCTCTCTCTCTCTCTCTCTCTCTCTCTCTCTCTCCTCCCCCCCCCCCTCTCTCTCTCTCTCACTCACACTCTCTCTCTCCCTTCTCTCTTTCTCTCTCACTCATTCTCTCTCTCTCTTTCTCTCTCTGTCTCTGTCTCTCTCTTTCTCTCTCTTCCTTCTGATCATGCCGACGACAGCGAGAGACGGAATTTTATGAAGTCTAAAGATATCATGGTGTGACCGGCAGGGCGTGTGATTCCCCCCCACCCAGGGGTAAATGTGAATGATTGTTTTTTTTATTATTATTATCATTGTCAATATTTATTGTTGTCATTGGTATTATTATCATCATCATCAATATCACTATGATTATTGTTACTCTCTTTTTTATTATCATTATTATCATTACTATCATTATTGTTTTTAAATATTATCATTACTTTCATCATTATTATTATCATTATTATGATTGGCAAATTGATTACTATCATAATTTTTCCTCATTATCATTATCATCATTGTTATTATCATCATCATTATCATCATAATAACCATTGTCATTATTATCATCATTACTTTCATCATCATCATCATCATCGGTAATTACTGTCATTATGATCATTATCATTATTGTCTTTTTTGTCATTATCACTATCATTATCACTATCATTATTATTATCATCATCATAATCATTCTTATTACTATTATTATTATTATTATTATTATTATTATCATTATCATCATTATTATGATTATAATTATTATTATTGCTGTTGTTGTTGTGATCATTATCATCATTACTTTCATTACCATTATTATTATCATATTTATCATTATCATCATTATTACCATGTCATTCTCCTTATCATTATTTTTATCAGTCACTTTTTCTCTCATTATTATCATTTTATCATGATAATCATGAATCATATTATGATATAAATTCTATGCCCATTATCTTAATCATATTTATATTATTAGCATTTCTGTTATCCTTATCATTATCAGCATTGTCATTACCAGCGTATATATTGTTATCATCCTTATCATATCCGAATTTCTATTATTGATATCAAAATCATCAATATCACTATTGTCGACATAGGATTATGATTGATATAATCATTATGATTATCATTATAATTTTCACTGTCGTTAGCATTATTATTATTATTGTTATCATTACTATCGTCATTATTATTGTTATAATCATCATTTTCGTTTTCATTATCATAATCATTGTCATTGCCATTTACATGATCATTATTACTATTTGTATCATCATCATTATTGATATCAATATTATCGTTTCATTATCATTAATAACAATATTATCATTATCATTAATATTGCTAATATCATAGTTTCTATTTCTATCATGATGATAATAATAATAATAATAACAATAATAATAATGACATTAAGGATGATAATAATTATAACGGTAATAATGATGACAGTAATGATGATAAGGATAATAATAATTTTGATAAGAATATTGATAATGACTATAATGAGGACGATGATGATAATAATAATTATCCTAATAATGCTAATAATGATGATAATGATAACAATAGTACTACTACTAATGATAATGATAGCAATAATAGTAGTGGTGACAATAATGATGATGATAGTGATGATAATAATGCTAAGAATAGGAATAATAATGATAATGATGATGATAATAATCAAAAATTATTATCGTCATTATGATGATAGTAAATACAATTAGTAAGTAAAGAATTATAATGATCACAATTATAGTAATAGTGAAGTTAGTGGTGAGAAAGGTAATGATGATGATGATAATGATAATGATAATGATGATAAAAGATGATGATAATGATCATAATCATGGTAGTTATTGTAATACAAATTTGATAATGGTGGTAATTGTGATAAGGATAATAATAATAATATTGATAATGATGATGGTAATTATGGTAATGAAAGATTGATAATAGTAATGATGATAATGATAAGAATAAAGATAATGATAACAATGACAATAAAATAGTAATCATAATGATAACACGAATAATAAGAATACTTACAAAAAGAAAATGATAATAATAATTATCATCATAAGTGTAGTGGGTAATTGGTGAGTTTTTATTGATGTTAACTTTGGTAGCGTTGTACCCAACATAAAAAAGGGAGCATCCATATCATACATTTATTGACAGTCACTCGAAAACAAAACCAAACTACAAGAACAACACACCATACACTTACTTGATAAAAGAGAGGGTAAATCCCTACAGCACGAGAAAGATGCCAGCCAGGTAAAAATCCAAGAGATCGTCTGCCACTTCGCAAGTCTAAGGACCCCCTCTCTGTTAACTGCCCTGGCCTGACATTTTAGGTGGCAGTTTCCCGCGCTTATGGCGAGCTTTTACCCATAATCCAATATATTTATGATTAAGAGTGTAAAGTGTGTGTGTACAATTAAACTTTAAATACATGAAATAAAACTAGAAATAAAACATATACAAAAATGGGCACATAAAAGACTTAAAACAGGAAAGCAGGGAAAAATGAAAGAATAGGTCCGTGTGGAGAAACGAGAGAAAACACGAAGAAATAAACAGATGAAAAATGAAGGTAAGGTATTATAATTGAAGGAAAAGAGACAAGATCAAGGGAAGGTATGTAAAGAATATAAGGTAAGTAATGTATGAGTACTGTTGTGTAGAGTAGTAGTAATGTAGATATAGACGAAAAACACGGAGCAATCAGAAAGGTAAGTCAAAGGAAAAAAAAAAAAAAAAAAAAAAAAAACGCATTTTATTCTTATTAAAAAAGACACACACACACACGGAGAACAAAGCCAAAACATCTTGCAGGGCGGAAAAGTCCGTAGATACTTTAGTGAAGTCAGGGGACATGCGGCCCGAAATCTGCGGGATGACCCGCCTGATACCAGGGGATAATTCAATACAATAAGGATCATGATAGTGATAACGACAGCAAATTACTACAGCAAAAAAAGTACTAGTGATGATGATTATGATAATGATAGCATCCATAACAATCTAAGAGAGAGAGAGAGAGAGAGAGAGAGAGAGAGAGAGAGAGAGAGAGAAAGAGAGAGAGAGAGAGAGAGAGAGAGAGAGAGAGAGAGAGAGAGAGAGAGAGGGAGAGAGAGAGAGAGACCGTAATAGAGAGAGAGAGAGAGAGAGAGAGAGAGAGAGAGAGAGAGAGAGAGAGAGAGAGAGAGAGAGAGAGAGAGAGAGAGAGAGAGAGAGAGAGAGAGAGAGAGAGAGAGAGAGAGAAAGAGAGAGAGAGAGAGAGAGAAAGAGAGAGAATGAGGATGCTACAAAATCGTAGTATAAATAGACCGTTAATTCCTTACCTTTCAGCAAATCGACGCCCTGGAGGAGTGGTTAGAGGCGTGGCCTGGTGATCCTCAGGTCCCGCGATCGAAACCACTCCATGCCAAGTGTGGAATCACGCGTAGGCCCATTAACTATTTTTCTTTCTTTGTCTACAAATTAGCTACATGTTCAATATTTTATAACACAAAGACGAATTTCAAATTAAGAATAAGTGTGAGGCGTAGTCCAAGTCTCCGTGGCGATATAATAATACCAATCGGTAACTGACGAGGAGATGCAGACCAGGAAACCTCTTGATATCTACAGGTCAGTGTATAAACAGGCTGACATGGCTTGTTGTGATTACGAAACATTAAAACTACGTTCGACCACAAAAAGGACAGATATGCCTGACAAAAAGTGATAATCAGTTGGTACAAATACAGGTATGAAAATATAGACTCGACAAATGCATTTATTTCCTTTTTCACCTTTCTCTGATGCAGACAAAACAAACTGGATAATTGATAGTTGACATGTATCGTAACTCTCTCTCTCTCTCTCTCTCTCTGTTTGTCTGTCTCTCTCTCTCTGTCTCTCTCTCTCTCTCTCTCTCTCTCTCTTTCTCTCTCAATTCTCTCTCAATCTCTCTCTCTCTATGTCTGTCTTTCTCTCTCTCTCTTTCTCTCTCGCTCTCTCTCTCTTTCTTTTGTTTTGTCTCTTTTGCGAGTGAGAGAAAGAGATCAAAAGAAAGAGAGAGCGAGAAAGAGAGAGAGAGAGAGAGAGAGAGAGAAAGAGAGTGTGAGAGAGAGAGAGAGAGAGAGCAAAAGAAAGAGAGCGAGAGAGAAAGAAAATGTGAGATAGATAGAGAAAGAGAGAAAGCAAGATAAATAGAGAGAGAGAGAGTGAACGAGAGAGAGAGCGAAAGAGAGAGGGAGGGAGAGAGAGAGAGAGAGTGAACGAGAGATATAGCGAAAAAAAGAGAGAGGGGGGAGGGAGAGAGCAAGAGCGAGAGAAAGAGAGAGAGCGAGAGAAAGAGCGAGTGAGCGAGAGAACGAGGGAGAGAGAGCGAGAGAGGCCTAAAGCTTCCAAGTTTGTCAACCTATTTCACAACCAGCTGGTCTCACATCCTTCGATGACCGTAAATCAAAGTATTTCTTATTACCAATGCTCATTCGTGTCTCATCTCCCTCCTTCTTCCTCTTTTCCTATTTCATTATATATATCTGCCTCTTAGTTATCGTATTTTCCTCTCTTTCCCCCTTTTCTCCTTTCCTTTCTGATACACTTTATCCTTGTTTTCTCCTGACTTCTCTTCCTATTATATTCCTATTATATTATCTTCCGTTCCTCTCTTGATTATCTTCCGTTCCTCTCTTGATTATCTTCCGTTCCTCTCTTGATTATCTTCCGTTCCTCTCTTGCTTTACTTCTTTGTTACACTCGCTACTATAGTCTTTTCAACACTTCTCCTTTCCTCTTTCTTCTTCTCTTTTCCTCATCTTCTTCATTCTTCTCCGTTTCCATCTACCATATTCTCTTTGCCTTCCTTCTAATGTCATCTATATTTTTCTTCCTCTTCCTTTTTCCTTTTTTTTTTCTTCTCTTTTCATCCTTATTTTCGCATCCTACTTCTTTCCATTCTCTTTCTATCCCTTCGTCGGCAATGCGCCTTCCTTTCTTTTCTTATTTTTCTTCCTTTCTTCTCTTTCGCGTTCCTCTTATCCTCACTGCACTTCTTGCTTCCTCTTCGTTCTACCGTTTTTTTTCTCCAATTCCCATTCCTCCTCTTCTCTGTTTTCCCTCTTCCGACCACCACATCCTGATCACCCTACTCTTCCTCCTCGTCCTTCTCCTCTCCTCATGTCTTCCTCTTCCTTTTCGTCTTCTTTTGCTTCCTCCTTCTCGTCTTCCTTATCCCTCTTCTTTTGTCGTGCCCAGTTAACGAACTGAATCTTAGGCCAGTTCGCTTTATTCACGATTGATTAAAGCAACTAACATCTGTT
>BOPN01011520.1:0-2500 GCA_017312705.2 Penaeus japonicus | reverse complement strand
TCTCTCTCTCTCTCTCTTTTGTCTCGCACGCACGCATGCACCCACTCACCCATACACACGCACACACACACTCACATATACATACATTCAATCACAGATATACTTTACATTATATATATATATATATATATATATATATACATATATATATATATATACATATATATATGTTAGGTTAGGGTAGGTTAGGCTAGGCTAGGTTAGGGTAGGGTAGGTTAGGTTAGGTTAAGTTTAGTTTTAGGTTAGGTTAGGGTAGGGTAGGTTAGGTTAGGCTAGGTTAGGTTAGGTAGGTTAGGTTAGGGTAGGTTAGGCTAGGCTAGGCTAGGCTAGGTTAGGTAAGGTAGGTTAGGGTAGGTTAGGTTAGGTTAGGTTAGGTTAGGTAGGTTTGGGTAGGCTAGGCTAGGCTAGGTTAGGTTAGGTAAGTTAGGTTAGGGTAGGTTAGGTTAGGTTAGGTTAGGCTAGTTTAGGTTAAGTTAGGTTAGGTTAAGTTTATTTTTAGTTTAGTTTTAGGTTAGGTTAGGGTAGGTTAGGCTATTTTATCGTCTCTCTCATTTTCTTTGTTTCGTCTTCTCTCTCTCCTTCTCATATTCCCTTTCCCATATATATATATATATATATATATATATATATATATATATATATATATATATATATACATACATATATATAAACAAGAGGACCAGGACAGCAGGAAACCACATCATGCGGGTGTCCATTTATTGAACTTTCGGACATCAACAACTGTGTCCATCATCAGAATCTGCATATACAAAGTTAATCATGCGTTGAAATAAAATTATTTACATTAACATTGATAGCACAATTCATCAAATTCACTGAAAAAATACACAAACAAGAAAACATGTAAACCAAAAAACGAGTAAGAAAGCCAAAAACGGGGAACTAAGCTTACATATATTCTCCATGGGTTGTGTGTGGAGTCTGTGGCTGTGTCATGTTGGCATGACAGTAGTCAAGAGTAGTTTGAATGTTGCATGTCCGTTGTAGGTGGAGTTGGGGAGGGGGGAAGGGGGGTTAACATGCGCAAAGTTTATTTCAGAGGAAAAAAAGTAGCTGAGCTTTCATTGTTATTTAAGTCTGGTTTTATGTTTTTAATTAACGATGATTCCAAAATTCTTAAATCATTGGCGTGTTTTTTTTGTGTTTTTTTTTCTGGAAATGTAATTGGTTAAAACATAAATAAGTGAATGAGTAAAAAGTCTCGAGGAATTGCAAAGAATTGATGTTAAAGGAGGGAAAAACAACCACCCAATCGGACCAACCAGAACATCATACAGATCTGAACCAACTTATGATCGAGATGCCTGTGCTGCCTTCCCTGCGTGACTGCCGACCGGATTGACCTTTGACCTCGAGTGGGGGACGTTATCTCCGAAGAGAACGCTCGTGAACCGCCAAACACGAGCAAGTGCCAAGGGCACCTGTTAACTTTTCCCGAGGAAAGACTTCACTGGTCTCGAACCCGGGAACCTCCGACGTTGGAATCAACCTGAAAAGAGTTAGAAACTATGCCGTCTGTACCACCGAGATCTAAGAAGAAAAGCATTAATCGGTCCTTATATATCTCCAATTCTTTTATTATCTACTTTTTGTCTCTTTTACCTTTCCTTTTCATTTCATTTCTATTATTATTTTGTCTGTTTTTATTTCATTTTCTTTTTTTTTTTCTTTTTCATTTAATTATCTTAATGATTGTAAGTAGAATTATTCACGCTATTTGTTTTCTCGTAAATAAAGATACAAAATGTAAACAATATGCGTATGTTAAACAAATATTAGTTATTAGGTTAATTTTAGTAATAAAAAATATCCTATTCATCATCTGAAATGAAGTTATCAATATACGATTAACGCCAATTAACTATGTATTTGATAAATCAATTATAAGCTTATCATAAATTTCCAAACAGACCTATGTTTGACTATCGTTAATATACGAAGTTTTAAAAGATTTAAGCTGATCATTACATGAAACAGAGAGAGAGAGAGAGCAAAAAAGTATAAATAAAAAGTCAAAGAAAACATTAAGAAAATACAATAGATTACTCACCATCATTTTCATTGATATTCTGGCCAAAACCTTTATATATTCTGAATAAAATGTATATCAATACATGATATCTAAACAATATCGTGTGTTCTCTTTCTCTCTCTCTCTCTCTCTCCCTCTCTGTTTTTCTATTTCTCTTTCTTTCCGTTTTCCTCTCTGTTCTTTATCCATCTCCTCCTTAATTCCAATCTTCTGTCTGACTGTTTCATATCCTCTCCCCCTTCTCTCTCTCTCTCTCTCATTTTCTATCTCTTTCTCCTTTTTTTTCTCTCTCTCCTTCCCTCCCTCTCTATTTCCCTCTCTTCTTCATCCAGGTTATTTGCATTCTCGCTAATAAGGATATCAAATCTAATTAATCTTCTTATGCTAAACAGGTATTCGTTATCATGGGGTCGGCACTTGTATTCATATATAAATTTCAACATATAT
>BOPN01011516.1:7500-15705 GCA_017312705.2 Penaeus japonicus | reverse complement strand
AAAAAACGACGAAGCAGGATTAAGAGAAGAGCTTTTCCTCTAACAGATGGCCTGCTGAGAACCTTTTTTTGTTTTCTGTTTTTGTTTGTGTGTTTGTGTGAGTCGCATTTATGATTACGCGGTGTGGCTGTGGTGTTCTCGTTAAGGCGCGGGGGAATTTTGACTGTTATTACTGTTATTATTGTTGTTATTGTTGTTGTTATTGCTATTCTTATTGTTAATCTTATTCTGATTATTTTTATTATTGTAGTTGTTGTTATTCTAATCATAATCATTATTATCATTATCATTAATCAGCTTCATCATAATCATCATTATTATTATCATTATTATTAATCATCTTCATCATAATCATCATTATTATTATCATTATTACCATTATTGTCATTATCATCATTATTATCATCATCATCATTATTATTATTATTATTATTATTATTATTATTATTATCAGTATTATTATTATTATTATCATTATTATTATTATTATTATTATTATTATTATTATTATTATTATTATTATTATTATTATTATTATTATTATTATTATCATCATTATTATTATTACTATCATTATTATTATTATTATTATCAGTATTATTGTTATTATTATCATTATCATTATTATCATTATCCTTATTATCATTATCACTATCACTGTTATTATTATGATTATTATTATCATTATTATCATCATCTCCATCATCATCAATGTTATTATTACCATTATCATTATTATCAGCGATATAATTATAATTATGATGATAATAATAATGATTAATATCATTTTCATCATCAAAATCATGATTATCATCATTATTATCATTATCATTATCATTACTATCATCATTATTTTCATAATCATTAACATTATGATAATAATAATTATTATTATTATTATGATTATTATTATTATTACTATTATTATTATGATTATTATTATTATTGTTGTTGTTATTATCATCATTATTATTATTAGTAGTAGTAGTATTGCTCTCATTATCATTATAACTACAATTATCATTATTATGATGCCGTTGATTATTACATGATTACGATGATTATTACATTATTATCATCATTATCATTATCATTACTATTATTACATATAGAATTATCCCTAAGATCATTATTATCATTTCAATTATCATTACCATTACCATTATCATCATCAGTTCTGTTTTCACTCTTATCATCTTTATCTTTTTCCTCAATATTGCCCTTATAATCAACCTGCGTTTTCTTCTTGTTTTCTTATTTTTATTTTATCATCCTTTTCTTTATTCCTTTTCTTCTTTTATTTTATCATCTTTTTCATCTTTCATCCCTATTTTCAGTTTTTCTTTTTTTCCTTTATCTTCGTTTTGTCATTTTTCTTCTTCATCTTCTTCTTCTTTTTTTTTTCTTCTTCTTCTCTTTATATATATTCTTTTATATATATTCTTTTTTCTTCTTCTTCTTCTTTTTTCTTTTTCTTTCTTTTTTTCCTCATCTCTTCTCGCAAAATATAAGTCGCGACACTTGAATAATAACTGATAATATAATAATAATAATATATAATATAATAATAATATAATATGATAATAATATGATATAATATAATATAATATAATATAATATAATGATAATATAATAATAATAACTGACAAGAAAGGAGGATATCAAAGGTCATGATGATAAGGACGAAGACGATGATGATAACAATGATAACGATCATGTTAACAATAATCTTGATGTTATTGATGATGATGATAGTGATTATGATAATTATGATGATGATTGTAGTGATAACTCTGATGATGATGATGATAATGATAAAAAATTGTGGGGATATTGATAGAAATGATAATAATGATAATGATAGTAATGATAATAATGATGATGATGAGGATGATGATACGGATAATGATAGAGATGATGGTAATAGTAATGAGAATAATAACGATAGAAACGTTAGAAAAGATAATTTTGATAACTATAATAATGATGATAATAATAATGATAAAGATAATAAGAATGACAATAATAGTTGTCATAAAAATGAGGATGACATTTATAATGAAGATGCTATTATTGATAATAATGGTAACAATAAAAACAAGCACATTTATATTGACATGATAATGACAATGAAAATAATTATAATAATAGTAATGACCATAACGATAATAATTATGGTCATAATGGTGATAAGAAAGATATTTAATATAAAAACCACAATGATATCAAAATCTTTGACGTCACAGCCCTTTCCTTCGCTTCGTATTTCCGTTTTCTTTTTGCGAAATTTTTCTTCTAGTTCACACCTACATGCACGGTCATGCACAGTGCCTGCAGATTATTTTCCCATTAGCATCGGAGTGGCAACAACAACTTTATTTATTTTTTTATCTGGCAATATAAGAAAAAAATAGAAAAAGTTTTGAACGAGTCTGGCGAATATCTTTTTAAATAGATTTGGATTTCCTTTCGTGTTATTTTTGATTTTGAGGTTTCTAATTCACGAATTACTATGAGCATTATCGCCATCACTTTTTCTCTCTCTCTTCTTTATTCTTCTGCTGCCCAACTGCGTCTTCTATTCCTATCTTCGTCTCCTTCATACTGTTTCTTTTCCAATTATATATCTATTGATTTATATATTTGTCTATCTATTTCTATCTATATATGTATTTATATCTATATATCTATATATCTATATCTATATCCATATATATATATATATATATATATATATATATATATATATATATATATATATATATATATATATATATATATATATATATATATATATATATATATATATATATATATATATATATATATAAACACACATATACAGACGAACAAACATATGCACACACGCACGTGTCTGATCGCCTGCACGAGGGAGGGCCCGAGGTGGCGGGGGGGTGGGGGGGCGAGTCCTGCAGTCCTCGCCGACAGAAAGAAATATTCGGCGCCAATTTCCCTTTCGAAAAAGAGAGCCGTCCCTCAGGGGCGTCTTGGGCCCTGCAATCAGCGCGCCACGTCTTTTCGAGCGATTTTTTCTATTCCATTAAAGTGCAGACTCTCTCGAGGGGAGGGAACTTTGAGTCCTACACGGTTGAGGAGAGAAAAGGGAAAATAAAAGCGTACGAGAAATGGACGTGTTAGAGATGGGGATACTTAGAGACTCCGTAATCATGAGAGAGATCGTCTTCGGATTTTATTTATTTATTTTTTATTATTTTTTTTTTATAGAAAGGTTGGGTGCTTCTTTCGATTACCAATCATGGAGATAGAATATTGCATTAACATATACACACATGTATGTAAATGCTTTATTCTGGACGCAGATACAGAAATAAAAACACACACAAACACACACACACACACACACACACACATACACACACACATAACACAACACACACATACACACACGCACACACACACAAGTATTTCATGAGCACACAGACGCACACACAGAGAGAGACAAAGCCAGAAAGCGATAGATAGATAGACCGCCTTTGTGCTCTTTCCTCGCCGGCGACCTTTATGACACAAGGAGATCAACCACGGCTCAAATGGATCCAGAAAACTGCGGTCAAACCCATCAAGAACGATTGGCAATGGGCCGGCCCAGCCTAAGGGAGCTATTGAAAGAGAAAGAAATGGATTTTTATATTATAGATGTGTGTGTGTGGGTGTATATATATATATATATATATATATATATATATATATATATATATATATATATATATATATATATATATATATATATATATACATACACACATATACACATATATGTACATAATTTGTGTAATAAGTGGGTACAGACATAAACAATATCAAGTACATGTGACGCAGAATTAGACAAAATATCATTAACACAAGTAACAGAAATACCGTGCTTAGCTTGACTTAGTGCCTTATTTCATGGATAACTAAGATATTTCCTAATGTGTTGTAGATGATTCCAGAATACTGGTCGACGGATCAACATATTTCTTGCCCGTGCTTCCGTATTTGATCTTTTGATATAGATAGTTCTTTTGTCTTGATTTGGCACCCGTGATATTGCCTATTGTTGGTGTACGTAAAAGCCAATGTAGATAATTCCCTTGTATGATCTTATGGACTGGTATACTTGTGTCATAGTTATATTTTTGTTGGATTTTTAAACATTTTACTTGTTTATGTTTGGCGTTGTGTAGAATGTATTGACATTTCCTAGTTCTACTCTTTCAGCAAAGTTTTCTAGTTTTTGTGTTTTTGTATTTTTATTATTTTTTTATTTATTTATCTTTTTTTTAACACCACATTAATGAATGGTACTGAGGGCTAGTTTTTATACAACAGCAATTATTGTTTATGTAGGGATTTTTTTTTCTCGTGATTTAAGCATAGTTAAGTGCCTATTACTTTCCTGTAATTGTTATTATTGCCTGGTTGGATGTAACAACCATCGAATTCTGTTTTCAGTGAACTCAGTTTCAGGCCATTTGCATCGAAGTAACTTATTAATTCCTGCAAATTGTTCACAGAGGCAGTGAGAAAGGTTATTCT
Source organism: Penaeus japonicus (assembly GCA_017312705.2). Lineage (NCBI taxonomy): Eukaryota > Metazoa > Arthropoda > Malacostraca > Decapoda > Penaeidae > Penaeus > Penaeus japonicus. The sequence goes on along the minus strand of BOPN01011516.1, from coordinate 11,145 downwards.
TTGATGGTGGGAATCAATCATTGACGGGTGTGTCTGTGTGTGTTGTAGCAAACACTTTATTTTCTTGATTTAAAAAATTGTTTGGTCATGCTGTTTGATTACACAGCACCATTTTAAAGTCTAGTAAAGCACAGGGTAGCGTTCAGCAATATTTAGGTAGATGAATCACAAAAAAAAAAAACAAAAACAAAAAAAAAACACAGTAACGTGCACATAACAGAATTAATAAAACACTGCCACAAAATGAAAGGAAAAACTCGCGACGTTTCGAACTTTTAAAGAAAGTTCCTCATCAGGCGTAAGCAATCCAAAAATTTTTGGATTGCTTACGCCTGATGAGGAAATTTCTTTATAAAAAAAATTCATTTCAATTTGTGGCAGTGTTATATTGATTTAGTTTTTTTTTCCCCTATCTGCGTTGCTTTTATTGCTTATGTGATATGTTGCTTTTCTGTCTACACTGTTGTCACTGTATTCATTTATTTTCGCCATTATTTTGGTTGAGTAGCTGTGGTAGTCCGGGTTGCTAAATTGCCCTTTGCCCAGACCAGCGTGTGTGTGTGTGTGGGGGGGGGCTAGATCCTTTGGAGGTGCCTAGATCGCTACGTTTAACCAGCACACGCCACCTAACTATATGTATTGCTTGCTCTATTGGTACCGTCAGCTGATATGTAAGTTCGTTGCTCTACTAAACAAAGCAACACCTTAAGCTGGTTTCATTCCCCTCACCAGTAAAGCAAACAGGAGTGCGCTTCATATAAACATGCGCCGTTCACCACGGCGAGTAGACTAGGAGAGAGAGAGAGCGAGAGAGAGAGAGGGATAGATAGATAGATAGAGAGAGAGAGAGAGAGATAGAGAGAGAGAGAGAGAGAGAGAGAGAGAGAGAGAGAAAGAGAAAGAGAGAGAGAAAGAGAGACAGACAGACAGATAGATAGATAGATAGAGAGAGATAAACGATTTATTTAGTGATATTGAACAAGTACTGCCATATCCACAGTCTCTTAGTTGTTATATCTCTTTGTGTCTATTCAGACCTCTACGTGAACGATCATACTATTAACCTAACGAGTTAAACATTTTGAGCTACTGTTAGGTTAATGAAGCGATTTTCACAATAACGATGAATACGTTATTATTTTTTTTATATATTTCTTAGCAAGAGAGAGAAAGAGCGAGACAAACAGAGACAGATAAATAGTTAGATTATTAATCAGGTATAAACATATGCATCCACACACACATACACATTGACAGATATACAATACACATGAAAACACCTAAATTAATAAATAAATATAGTTGAATAGATAGATAAACAGATGAACATACATAATTATAGATCTAAATATACCATAAATTCCATATATACGTAATAATAAAACTTAATAAGGATGAATATTTTCCATCACCCCCTACCCCCAACCCCCCCCACCCCCTCAACCTCACACGAAGACACAGCATCCCCCTCCCCCCACCACCCCCCCCCCCCCACACCTCCTCGTCCTTTCAGATGGTGATGAGAAGCATCTCCTTTTCGTCCTCCCGAGGGTGATGATCTGAAGTAATGACAGAAAGGAATTTGCATGTCATTTGCATCTCTCTGAATAAACGCCTTTTTCGGATCTGGGTGTTGGGGAGGCGGTGGGGGGGGGGGTAGGGAGGGTTAAGGGAAAGGGGGGTGGAGGAAAAGGGAAAGGGGGGGGGGGGGGAAGGAGGAATGGGTGTGGAGGTTGATTTTAAGAAAAAAAAAAAAAAAAAAAAGGATGTGGGAATGCTTTGTCTATTTCTACTACTTCTCTCTCTCTGTCTCTCTCTCTCTCTCTCTCTCTCTCTCTCTCTCTCTCTCTCTCTCTCTCTCTCTCTCTCTCTCTCTCTCTCTCCCTCTCTCTCTCGCTCGCTATCTCTCACTTTCATAATCTTTCTTCAATGATTTCCCAGAATGAATAAATAAATAAATAAAAAAGGAAAGAAAAAAAGAACAAGCATCTGATATGATTTTGATACCCGAGCAAGAGATCTAAGTGTAATGTGATTCGTCTCAAGTTATGATAAGATTTGCTCTAATACTCGTTCAGCTTCACTTGGTGCTGCTCTGCCGCTCTTTCTACTGTCTGTATCTGTCTGGCTAAGTGGATATTCGTCTGTCTGTCGAAGTGGGTTCTTCGTCTGTCTGTTTAAGTGGTTCTCCGTCTGTCTGTTTAAGTGGTTCTCCGTCTGTCTGTCTAAGTGGGTTTGCGTCTGTCTGTTTAAGTGGTTCTCCGTCTGTCTGTCTAAGTGGGTTTGCGTCTGTCTGTTTAAGTGGTTCTCCGTCTGTCTGTCTAAGTGGGTTTGCGTCTGTCTGTTTAAGTGGTTCTCCGTCTGTCTGTCTAAGTGGGTTTGCGTCTGTCTGTTTAAGTGGTTCTCCGTCTGTCTGTCTAAGTGGGTTTGCGTCTGTCTGTTTAAGTGGTTCTCCGTCTGTCTGTCTAAGTGGGTTTGCGTCTGTCTGTTTAAGTGGTTCTCCGTCTGTCTGTCTAAGTGGGTTTGCGTCTGTCTGTTTAAGTGGTTCTCCGTCTGTCTGTCTAAGTGGGTTTGCGTCTGTCTGTTTAAGTGGTTCTCCGTCTGTCTGTCTAAGTGGGTTTGCGTCTGTCTGTTTAAGTGGTTCTCCGTCTGTCTGTCTAAGTGGGTTTGCGTCTGTCTGTTTAAGTGGTTCTCCGTCTGTCTGTCTAAGTGGGTTTGCGTCTGTCTGTTTAAGTGGTTCTCCGTCTGTCTGTCTAAGTGGGTTTGCGTCTGTCTGTTTAAGTGGTTCTCCGTCTGTCTGTCTAAGTGGGTTTGCGTCTGTCTGTTTAAGTGGTTCTCCGTCTGTCTGTCTAAGTGGGTTTGCGTCTGTCTGTTTAAGTGGTTCTCCGTCTGTCTGTTTAAGTGGTTCTCCGTCTGTCTGTCTAAGTGGGTTTGCGTCTGTCTGTTTAAGTGGTTCTCCGTCTGTCTGTCTAAGTGGGTTTGCGTCTGTCTGTTTAAGTGGTTCTCCGTCTGTCTGTTTAAGTGGTTCTCCGTCCGTCTGTCTAAGTGGGTTTGCGTCTGTCTGTTATAGTGGTTCTCCGTCTGTCTGTCTAAGTGGGTTTGCGTCTGTCTGTTATAGTGGTTCTCCGTCTGTCTGTCTAAGTGGGTTTGCGTCTGTCTGTTATAGTGGTTCTCCGTCTGTCTGTCTAAGTGGGTTTGCGTCTGTCTGTTATAGTGGTTCTCCGTCTGTCTGTCTAAGTGGGTTTGCGTCTGTCTGTTATAGTGGTTCTCCGTCTGTCTGTCTAAGTGGGTTTGCGTCTGTCTGTTTAAGTGGTTCTCCGTCTGTCTGTCTAAGTGGGTTTGCGTCTGTCTGTTATAGTGGTTCTCCGTCCGTCTGTCTAAGTGGGTTTGCGTCTGTCTGTTTAAGTGGTTCTCCGTCTATCTGTCTAAGTGGGAATCCATCAGTCTGTCTAAGGTGTTTTCCGTCTGTCTGTCTGTCTAAGTGAGTGTTCGTCGGATTATCTGTTTGTTCTTCATATGTCTGTCTGAGCGCTTATCCGTCTGCATGTTGTCCGTTCGAATGATTATTTATTTGTCTATCTCTCTCTCTCTGTCTCTTTGTCTCTCTCTCTCTCTCTCTCTCTCTCTCTCTCTCTCTCTCTCTCT
>BOPN01011516.1:0-2500 GCA_017312705.2 Penaeus japonicus | reverse complement strand
GTTTGTTTTTTGTTTGTGTGTGTGTGTTTGTTTATTTGTGTGTGTGTATGTGCGTGTGTGTGTGCTTGCGTGCGTATGTGTGTGTGTGTATGTGCGTATGTATATGTGTGTCCGTGTATATGTCTATGCATGTGACAACATTATTCATACTTGTATTTACAAGCATTAACATAACAGACAATACATACCTCGAGTAACGTGCTTGCTTGTAAGCTATGCACAGTGAGGCGACAAAAGCAATGAGCTGCGAAGGGTTTCTCACCTGGAGAAGCTGCTGGTTCATTTGCATGCACCATTTCACCCCGAGGAGTCTGGCAGGGAGAGGCTGATGGGCACATACCACCTGCTGTGCCACAAATGCGCTGGCATTGTGTTCCCTGAAGGTGAATGTATATATGCGGTTCTGCGTAGGAGGAATAGGGAGATGGAGAAGGAATGCCACAGACTCATACAAGCTGGAAGAGAGAATAGGAGAAGGGGAAGACGAGAGAGAGACTGGTTGTTTAAGTGGGTGATTGACTGACTGGCTGACTGAGAGAGAAAGAGAGACAGAGAGAAAGAAAGAAAGAAAGAAAGAGAAAAAAAGAGGGAGGAAGAGAGAGAGAGATAAAGAGAGAGAGAAAGAGGGAGGGAGAGAGAGAGAGAGAGAGAGAGAGAGAGAGAGAGAGAGAGAGAGAGAGAGAGAGAGAGAGAGAGAGAGAGAGAGAGAGAGAGATAGAGAGAGAGAGATAGAGAGAGAGAAAAAGAAAGAGAGAAAGAGAGAGAGAGAGAGATAGATAGATAGATAGATAAATAGATAGATAGATAGATAGATAGATAGATAGATAGATAGATAGAGAGAGAGAGAGAGAGAGAGAGAGAGAGAGAAAGAAAGAGAGAGAAAGAAAGAAAGGAAAGAGAAAGAAAAAAGAGAGAGAGAGAGATACAAAGGAAGAGAGAAATAGATAAAATGAGGAGCGTTCCCCCTTTCCTCAGAAATCCTTCAGAAGGAGAGCACAACACACTTGAAATCTATAAAACGAAGGAACCAGAAAGGCAAACATCTCGCCGCCGCCCTTCCCGAGGACCCGAAAATTTTCCTCGTAATGTTTTCCAAGTTGGACGTCCTCGCCCTTCCTCGGAGCTACTTCAGACCAAGTTAGCTTTAGGAAAATTACGTTACAGTCTACAATGGTATTTTTCGAATCTCTTTTCAGATTTTTTTTCTGATCTCTCTCTTTCTTTCTCTCTCTCTATATGTATATCTATCTATCTATCTATCTCTTTCTCTCTCTCTCTCTCTCTCTCTCTCTCTCTCTCTCTCTCTCTCTCTCTCTCTCTTTCTATTGAATTTGATATATTTGTTCTTTAACCAAAAGGCATTCCATAATTTATACCGAAAAGACAAATGAGTAACGCCAAAGTCGCGAACAAAAAACGAAGCCAAAGCCATAAATCAAGGAAACGAACTATCATGTTTCTAAATGTCAACGATGCAAGATGTCGCCACTTTTTTCATCTCACTTGAATTGCTTTTCTTATTAATGTCGCAGTCTTGGAGCGATAAATGACGATGTGTAATTAAAAGAAATAACAAAAAAGAAAATGAAAATAAAAGAAAAAAGAAGAAAAAATCGTTTCCTGTAAGAAATGAAGATTGATTCCCTCTCCAAGATGTCACAGCTGCAAAGAACGTCAACTCGTCTTTCTCATATCATTACAAAACAAAATAATAAAAAACAAAACGAAAAAAAAAGTTTCATGATCAACGAACATTTCGCGCCATGAACGCCATCAAAAAAAAAAAAAAAAAAAACTTCTCAAAAACAAAACACCGCGAATATACAAGGCCGAATATATATCAAATACCCCCCCCCCCTCCGCTTTTGCAGGTGCTTCCTCCGTGAAATCCAGAAATAAACAGATGTCTCCAAACAGACAAAACAAAGCAATAAATTAGTTTTTCTCTCACACGGTCTGTTCTATAGGATATTTCCTTCCTTTAAAGCTAATGGAAGGCTCTTGTGACGGAAGACTTTCCATGTGTGACTTCTTATCCTATTTGCTTTCTTCTCTTTCTTGCCTTTTCTTCTCTTTGCTTTTTTTTCTTTTTATTGGATCTGGTCGTATTTCTTCGGTTTATTGTAGTTTCTTTTGGATATGTCTGTCTTGATCTTTATCTCTGTCTGTTGTGCTTCTCTCTTTCTCTTCCTCTCCCCCTCCTTCTCTCTCTCCTTCTCTGTTGTGTTTCTCTCACTTTTTTTCTCTCTTTTTCTTCCTCCTTCTCTCTCTCTCTCTGTTGTGCTTCTCTCTCTCTCTCTCTCTCTCTCTCTCTCTCTCTCTCTCTCTCTCTCTCTCAAGACAAAAAACCTCTTTGTATATCAAATAACCAAATACGAAAACAGGGACAAGAAATATGCAGATCCGAGGACCAATGATCTGGAACCATCTGCCACAACATCTTAGAAATATTTCCAACCTAAATACATTTAAAACAAAATGACATCCGGCACTTGGACAT
>BOPN01011515.1:0-10000 GCA_017312705.2 Penaeus japonicus | reverse complement strand
CTCACACTGAAGGGGTGTCTGGTGTTGCTGAAGGGCTTGTCGAATTCTCATTATCGTCCCTGAGAGCTGAGGGAGGGGCTCACTCAGGTCGACATCGCTGGTTCCTGGCCACCAGCTGCTTGCAGAAGTCTGGGGTGAAGGAGTCAGTCTCATTCTCTTGGGAATGGCTTGGAAATCAGTTTGTTTTTTTAATAATACATAAAAGGGATGGACTACAACTTCCTGCGCTAAGCAAAGCAAAGAATAGAAAGAAAAGAGAGGAAAAGAAGAAGAAGAAGAAGAAGGAAATGAAATAAGGAGATTAAAGGCAGGAAAGATAACCGATATGAGATCCGTCCCTCCCAGCATAGTAAGCGAGACAAATGGAGGAGCACAAGAAACACAAGAGCAACTGAGACACTTACTGGTGAGTTCTTCGACACTTTTCCCTCCGGCTTTAATCTTGACCAGCTGCTCCTGTTCCACACTTGGGGGAAGGCAGCCATTCTGCATGAGGTACACGGCATTGCGGCAGACTATTTCCAGCAACCTTTACGCGTTACCTATAATCAGGCGAAGTAAACATGAAAAATAATGCAAAGCTATTCAAGTCATGAAGATATGTGCAATGTATGCAAATATACATAAATGAAAGGCAGAGAGAAGAGAAAGAGAAAGAGAAAGAGAGAGAGAGAGAGAGAGAGAGAGAGTGAGAGAGAGAGAGAGAGAGAGAGAGAGAGAGAGAGAGAGAGAGAGAGAGAGAAGAGAGAGAGAAAGAGAAAGAGAAAGAGAAAGAGAAAGAGAAAGAGAAAGAAAGAAAGAAAGAAAGAGAGAGAAAGAAAGAGAGAGAGAGAGAGAGAGAGAGAGAGAGAGAGAGAGAGAGAGAGAGAGAGAGAGAGAGAGAGAGAGAGAGAGAGAGAGAGAGAGAGAGAGAGAGAGAGAGAGAGAGAGAGAGAGAGAAAGAGAAAGAGAAAGAGAAAGAGAAAGAGAAAGAGAAAGAGAAAGAGAAAGAAAGAGAGAGAGAGAGAGAGAGAGAGAGAGAGAGAGAGAGAGAGAGAGAGAGAGAGAGAGAGAGAGAGAGAGAGAGAGAGAGAGAGAGAGAGAGAGAGAGAGAGAGAGAGAGAGAAAACAAACTCTTACCTTATCCCTCAAATCGTTGACACTGTCTCGTTTTCTGTGACTGTGGGATTTGGAGCGTGAGCGAGACCTCGAGCGACTGCAAGCCAATGTCAATAACAGTCAGGGAGGGAAAGATTTGTAATTCATAATCAACACTGAACAAGTTCAAAAAAATCAAAAATATTAAAAAAGAGAGAAAACCCTGCCAAAGCTAAATACGAAGAAAAAAGGATGGGGAGGTGGTAAGGAGGGGAGAGGGAGGAAGGGAGGAAGGGAGGAAGGAAGAAAGGGAGAAAAGGGTGAAGCAGAGAGAGAGGGAAGGAGGGGAAAGGTCAGAGAGAGAGAGAGAGAGAGAGAGAGAGAGAGAGAGAGAGAGAGAGAGAGAGAGAGAGAGAGAGAGAGAGAGAGAGAGAGAGAGAGAGAGAGAGAGAGAGAGAGGAGAGAGAGAGAGAGAGAGAGAGAGAGAGAGAGAGAGAGGGAAGGGGAAGGTCAGAGAGAGAGAGAGAGAGAGAGAGAGAGAGAGAGAGAGAGAGAGAGAGAGAGAGAGAGAGAGAGAGAGAGAGAGAGAGAGAGAGAGAGAGAGAGAGAGAGAGAGAGAGAGAGAGAGAGAGAGAGAGAGAGAGAGAGAGAGAGAGAGAGAGAGAGAGGGAGAGGGAGAGAGAGAAGGTCAGAGAGAGAGAGAGAGAGAGAGAGAGAGAGAGAGAGAGAGAGAGAGAGAGAGAGAGAGAGAGAGAGAGAGAGAGAGAGAGAGAGAGAGAGAGGGAAGGAGGGGAAAGGTCAGAGAGAGAGAGAGAGAGAGAGAGAGAGAGGGAAGGAGGGGAAAGGTCAGAGAGAGAGAGAGAGAGAGAGAGAGAGAGAGAGAGAGAGAGAGAGAGAGAGAGAGAGAGAGAGAGAGAGAGAGAGAGAGAGAGAGAGAGAGAGAGAGAGAGAGAGAGAGAGAGAGAGAGGGAAGGAGGGGAAAGGTCAGAGAGAGAGAGAGAGAGAGAGAGAGAGAGAGAGAGAGAGAGAGAGAGAGAGAGAGAGAGGGAGAGAGAGGGAGAGAGAGGGAGAGAGAGGGAGAGAGAGGGAGAGAGAGGGAGAGAGAGGGAGAGAGAGGGAGAGAGAGGGAGAGAGGGGGAGAAGAGGGGGAGAAGAGGGGGAGAAGAGGGGGAGAAGAGGGGGAGAAGAGGGGGAGAAGAGGGGGAGAAGAGGGGGAGAAGAGGGGGAGAGGGGGGGGAGGGAGGGAGAGGGAGGGAGAGGGAGGGAGAGGGAGTGAGAGGGAGTGAGAGAGAGTGAGAGAAAGGAAGAGTGGAAAGAGAGAGGAAGAGTGGAAAGGGAGAGGAAAAGTGGAAAGGGAGAGGAAAAGTGGAAAGGGAGAGGAAAACTGGGGAGGGAGAAGAGGAGTGGGGGGAAGGGAAGCAGGGAGGGAGAAAGACTGTCAGGCAGACAGACAGAGCAGAGAGAACCTTTACCTTTTGTGTCGAACTCTGGAGGATCGATCTCTTGATCGACTGAAAGATAAAAATCATAATTAATTCCCTCTGACAAATAAAGAAAAGGTTTTAATGAAAATGAAGACTTCCGCAATGCAAGATTTACAATTAACCTTTTCACATTAGACATTTATCAAATAAATATGTAATATCTAAATATCACGGCCATATTTTGCTTTGTGAAATTACTCATTATCACATAAAGAACAACTATAATATTACTATGCCATTTCACTTTCCTTTTCTGACGTTCAAATAAAATGATAGATCACAATGTTGTCTACAATCATATACATTCCACTGCTTGAGTAGGAGTCTTAAAGGGAAAGAGAGAGGGATTCCTTGCCACCTTTCAGGACCCAAAGACGAGTCTTTTACTTTGAATGCCTTGCTTTTGACTTTTAAGAAGAATCCTATCTCATGAATTGTTACCTTCTGATCCTAAAGAATGAGAATCCTTTCCCTTGAGTGCCTCCCTTTGAAACCAAAGAAGAATCCTTTACCTTGAATGCCTCCTTGACTTGTGCCTCTCCCTTGACCGTGATCTGCTTCTCGACCTGCCCCTCTCGTGGGTCCTACTCCGTGACCTCCCTCTGTCGTGGGTCCGTGACCTGCTCCTCGACCTGGCACGCTCGTGGGTTCGGGACCTGCTCCGCTCTTTCTCCCTTCTCTTTTTCTTCTTGTCTTCCTTGCTCTTGTCCTTGTCCTTCTTGGACTTCCGCTTGTCTCGGTGTTTGTCCTTGTCTTTCTTCGATTTCTTCTTGTGGGACTTGGTTTGGGCTTTCTCCTGGACTTCCTCCTCCTCGGTGACTATCTCCCCTTCTTCCAGGCCTTGAGATGGGATGAGGGGGCAGGGGGGGAGAAGGAGAGGGAGGAGGAGGAGGAAGAAGAAGAAGAAGAAGAAGAAGAAGAAGAAGAAGAAAAGGAGAAGGAGGTAGAGAAGTATAAAAGGGAGGAGGAGGAGCAGATGGATAAAAAGGAGGAGGAGGAGGAGGAGGAGGAAGACAAGGAGGACAAGGAGATGGAGGAAGAGGAACAGAAAGAAGACATAGAGGACAAGGAGGAAGAAGATAATGGTTAAAGAAAGGCAAGGAAGAGCAGGAAGGTAGTGATGAATAAGAAGTGTACATGAAAGAGAAGGGAATGGAAAAGGAAAAAAATTATGACAATTAGTATAAGAAAAAAAAAAAAAAAAAAAAAAAAAAAAATGCTGTGGACCAACAATAGTGACAATATTTCAGAAACTTATGCTAACAAGCCATTCTAAACTGAGAAACTTTATATCCTATAACAAAATTCTCAAAATGAAGGTATTATTTCTTACAATCATCTATCTAATGTTATGTTCACCTCTCTTGTTATGAAGATCACAATATACTTTTTTTTTAATGCAACAAAATTATTTCTAAACAGATGTGAGACAAGTCCACAAATGATCTGTAACTGATGCCCTAGCAACCATTTTGAAACTATCTGATAATAGTCCCAAACTGTTTCTTGGTGAATGAAAAAAACATTTTGCAACATGGCGTGCTCATAATAAATAACATAATAATTTCGGGGGGTTATTTAAAGTACCAAATCAACAATAAAAGACTCCATTTCTGTGATCTCCATTCTCATTCATACAATCTCCAAAACTCACGGGCAAAATGCTTTTCTATTTAAGGTGATGAATGAAATATTACTTCTGCTGTCTTGTGTCTAGCTGTCTCAGGAATCGCTGCACATTTCTCTCTGTCTGAATCAAAACTAAAGGCATACTATGCAGGAGAGGCTAGGCTAGTAGAGAAGGATATGATATTCCTTTAGGGGGAAAAAAATAAAAATAAAACAACAGATATTGATCAAACTTACCATTTAAGGTTTCTTCTTTCTGTTCTGTTTTGGTTTTAGCACCATCCTTCTCCCCCTTTCCATTCTTCTCTATCTTCTCCCGTGTCTCCTTCAGAACCTTCCCTATGTCGACGGCGAGTGGCGGCTCCCTCTTCGTCTCCAAACTACTGGATGGATCCTTGGCCTCGCACTTGCTCTTTGTTATTTCCGTCTCTTGTTCGTCCTCTTCCTCCTTGTCTCCCTTCCCCTCTTCTTCCCCCAAGCTTTCTCCATTTTTCCTCTTATGCTCCTCCTTATCTTCCTTTTCTTCCATTGCTTCTTTTTCTTCCTCTTCCTCTTCCTCCTCTTCTTCTTCTTCTTCTTCCTCCTCCTCCTCCTCCTCCCCATCTTCCTCAGTGTGCCCCTCTGCCTTCCCTTCCTCCTGGAGTTCTGCATTCTCCTTTGCCTTCCTCTCTGCTTCCTCTTGCGCTTGCAGAAAGACTAGGCTGTCCTTCAGGCTCTTGATGATGATCGTCTTGGCTTTGTTCTTCTCTGCTCCTGCGATGGTAAACAGAAAAAAGGTGACTGAGATAGAAAAGAAGAAGCATTTACACCAATGGGATATATACTGAGGGAATGAATGATGAAACAAAAAAATCAATAAAAAAAAAGACAGAAGCCAAAAGGCTGACTCACCTTCTTCCTGTTTCCCCTTGGCTGCATCTCCCCCCTTGGCAGTGTCCTGTTCCTTCTGCGGAGAAGTGTTGGTAGGTGCGGGAACAGGGATGGTCTCAAGGTCCAGTCCAATGCCGTTTATGCCCTTGAGATGGGCGTCCTTCTTGGGAATCTCTTCGGAATGCCCAAGAGGTTGAGGTAGAGGGATGGAGCTGGGATCTGGGGCAGCTGGAGGGGGGATGGGCAGAGGAATGCTGTCCAGGGCAATAAGGTCGCTCAGCGTACCCTGTGGCCTGGGGACGGTGGTAGGACCCGGGGTGGGGATGCTGCTCACATCTATGCTGGTGGTGCTCTGGGCCTTGGAGGCATCAACTCGGGCCGCCCTCTCTCTGGCCTTGTCTAGCAGGTCGCACACCTCCCGTGAGTATGATGCTTTGGCTCGAGACTTGGACCTGCTTTCTGAGCGGCGGCTCGAAGATGATCTTCTAGAAGGTGACTTAGAGCGCGATCTGGATGACCTTCTTCTTTTATAGCGCTTAGGCGAGGCAGATCTGGAGTACGACCTCGAGGAGCGTTTTCTCCTACGCCTGTCTGATGCAAAGGGGGATCTGCTCCTCGACTTCCTGTGAGTTCTGGAGTGTGACCGTGAATAGCTGTGGGGCTTTGACCTGGACCTCGACCTAGAATACCTGCTGTGACCTCTTCCAGCCGACCTGGAGCGTGAGCGGCGGCTGGTCCTCGTGTGAGAGTGGGATTTGGAAGGCGAGCGCGATCTGGAAGACCTTGAGTGATCTGTCTTTCTGTGTTTCCTGCCAGACTCCTCCCTGGCCTCAGTCTCCACTGCCAACTTGCGCTTGAGTTTGTTCTCCGGTTCAACCAATGTGGGGACTTTCTCCGGCCTCTTGGGACTCTCCGACTGGGACGGCACTTTGTCTGACAACTTTTGCTCTGGGGTCGGCGGTTGGGCCTTCTCCTTCTCCTTCTCCTTCTCCTGGGGAAGCTCTACCTCCTCCTTGGCCTCCTTGACCTCCAACCCCTCCTCCTTTATTTCCTCTTGGCCATTGTGCTCCTTCTCAGTATCCTTCTTCCTTTTCTTTTTGTGTTTGTGCTTGCTCCTACCTTCCTCTTTCTTCTTCTTTTTCTTCTTCTTTTTCTTCTTGTCTTTCTTCTTCTTGGAGGACCTGTGCCGTTCTGCCTTCTCCATCTCCTGACTGCTAGCCTCGATCACCTGGACCTCATCACCCTTGCCCTCTTCGCTGGCGCTGGACCTCGAGTCGCTATCCTCATCCTCACTGTTGTCCGACGCAGCTGGAGCATCAGGCTCTGTACTGTCCCCCCCCTGTTGCTGTCTGTCCTCACGCTCTTCCTCCTCACAGGGCTTGGGCGACAGCGGCACATTCAGAGAACTGAAGAGCTCATTGATGATCTCGTCTGAAGTCTTAGTGCTCTCTTGGTCTTCCATCTGAGAATGAACCGTAAGGAAAATTGGGAATAGATTTGGCTATCAGCATTTTCCAAGCCAACATCAACTATAAAACTAAAAAAATAAAAGCCAAGGCTCATGTTCAAAATGATAAATAAAGTAAAAAAGATGGGTAACTATCCAGAATATGACAGCATAGAATACTAGAAATGTAGCTAATAATAATAGAGAATAAATAAAACAATATCATCAGACATTTTGTATAATTTGCTTAGAGTAAAGGTTGTACCATAATTGCTAACCAATATTTGCATATCTATGCATTCAGCAATGCTTTGACCTTAAGCCAGCTCTAGGTAAAACCTTACCTGAACTGAAATACATCACCCCCCCCCCCCCACACACACACACACCTCATACATATTATCACTATTTTTTTGGACACCTTAAACATACCCTTAAGACCTAAGTCTAACCTTTTACCCCTAAACTATATATAAGCTAGGTATTATTCTCTAGCTGAGGTAAGTACTTCGCCATTATTTGCACTGTGAGATATACAGAAAATGTTTTTCTAATTTGCAAATCATAAGCTGTAATTTGCTAACTGAATGCATTCTCTGGATGACTCTTCACAACTTCAATGATAGATTCTGAAACTCCCAAAATATCACTTCAATCCCCCTACCACCACCACCACCACCCACCCTGTCATATTTCCATACAATTAAATAACTTCAAGGCTCTTTGTACTCTTTCTTTAATTTTTTCTTCCCACTCCATTTCTGTTTAGTTACCATCACTCCCCAATTTGAACTTTGCACACAAACACACTTCTACTTTTGCTAAAGTTTTTTGTGGCCTTATCATTACTTTCTGTGTAGAGATATCTTTTTAAATAGATGAGATAAATATAGAGGGGCAGCTGAAAAGTGCAACAAGGCAGGGTTGCAGCTGTGAATGCACGAGTTCAAAACGATGATACTGCATCCATTATACACCAGGATCTCTGTTAACTATTATGGACAGATATACTGTATGTAAGACCCTATGTTAACTACTATCGACCCATATACATTATACACTGTAGTGGTTCCGTTGGAGGTCGATTTCAACAGAGGAAAAAGGGAGGGCGGGGGTTGGAGCCATCTGCATTCACTTGTTCTCCGTGTTTATCTAAGGATGGGGCTATGATATTGACGCAGGGCTGCCTTTGGGTACGTTTGGTGGAAAGCCGGTACTGGTATAGCTATGATGATGTTTAGAAAAATAATTTCTATAGTCAAATCTTTTAATCTCCATAAAGGGGGGATATACGCTGTACACTCATCAGTGTAACGCCATTATCACAAACCTTTAAGGCAAGACTTTTCTTTATCATGTCAAAAAAAGATAAATAATAAAATAAAATACAACAGTAACCCTTCCTTGTCATTCATACTCCTAGTACCACTTAACAAAACAGGCAAACTGAAAGTGGCACCTTAAACACCTTGCACATGGTCAAAAACTCTCATGAAATCAATGTATTTAGAAGTAAATGTGCCAATACAGAGGCAAACAAACCTCCACAACATATATTCTGCCAAGACAGAGTTTGCCAATCTCCCTGCAAATTAGCCTTCAAATAATAAAGCAGTCTCCCCTCTTTCTTATCAGTATATAAATAGTAGAAATAAGCTAGCACTATCCTGGAGCACAAAACACAGAGGTCACGTAGATATTTGGCATGGGCTGGGCATCGCAAGACATATTTTTCTATTATTTCTTGCTAAAGTTATGATATACGAGTCTTGATATGATATATAAGCAAAGTGATACTAATCAGCATTTGGTATGATATTTTAGTTATTCAACTAGCCTTTTTAAGCTGGGTTCAGAACGTAGGCCTTCAATCACATTACGCATCACAGCAAGTTATAAGTAGACCTGGATAGAACACACCCCTTTCAAAAGTTGTCTTATAAAAATATCCCTCAACACCCCTTTCAAAAGTTGTCTTATAAAAATATTCCTCAACACCCCTTTCAAAAGGTGTCTTATAAAAGTATCCATCAAGTATAAATTCCCAAATTGGATTATGCTATTGAGATGTTTGGGTTCTAATGAACTGAGAGAGGAGTGTAAGCCCAGGATCACCAGAAAACCAGACTGAAAAAGTCTTCCTTGGTTAACCCATCGACAGCAGATGGCATGATCTGTTGCAAAGGCAGAGTCAGTCATAGACGCGGATGGCACCGTGCCAGACATGTAAACCAGCCATCCTACGGCACAAATATTTGTTTAATACCACAACCAATGGGTTAACAAGCCAGTACTACAGCTTAGGGTGTGAGGTTGGCAAGAAGCCTGTGTGAATTGCAGCACGACAAGTTCAGAAATAGGGTCTCGGTTTTTCACCACAAGGACACTTAGAGCCTTAGTGTAATCCATAAGCTTTAATCTTTTAGCTTTGAGTAGGTTTAGATATTAAGTTTGGTTAGGGATTTGAGAAAATGTTTTTCCAGTAGGTTTTTTATTATCAATACATATTTGATATTTATTTTATTGAAAATTAATACTTTCTGAGGTGAATGGGCCTATTGAAATACTGTCACTTTGAAAAGGATATAATATCAGAACCGATCAAAACATCAAAACAAACAAACAAACAAAAAAACATTGCAACGTTTTACAACGTCCGACTGCACTAAAATTAACATTTACCTGTGGTTGGCCCTTACCCAAGGTATTGGCCTTATTAAGTTTTAACATACAAATCTACATCTACGAGAGCACGGAAAACTGTTCACTCGAAATCAACAAACAACAAACAATACGACGAACACAAACAGCAAAAATAAATCTATGTATTCCATTCAAACTCGACATCCTCTCCACACCAACCGCTTATTTCTCTCCCTTTATCACTTTTCTATTGTCTTTTTCTCATCCCTGCACCTTCGGGACTCTCCTCTTCAATAACTAATGGCGCATTTATCCCCGAATGAATCTCAAATATGGCTAAATTCGACCAAAATGCGAAGGAAACCGAAGCTGACCTTTACGAACGTCCATCTTTTGTTGACAACCAGAAACTTTGGGGAGAACACCTTTGCAATTTGGGAGAAGAAAAAAATAATAGTTTAAATTGTATCGTAACTATCAAAAGTTTTGACTATTTGGTGGTGGCTATACGTTTAGGATTGAAAGAAATTATTTAATGTTATTAGAAGCTACATTCATATATACGATCTCCTCTGGTACAGTAATATATACTTTACCTGGGTAAAAATATATTTTAAGGTGAAAAAGCCAAGTGAGAGCATATCACGATTGTCGCCACATAATTCTAGTATTCGTATACGAATGGAAATCACAGAAACCTTGTACAATTTAGTAAAGATGAAATGCCCCGCCTCCTCCTTAAAAGAAATTAATAACCATTTGCTGGCAACCAGCTGGGGTAAGCACCTTTTCATACAAACACACACGAACATATATATATATATATATATATATATATATATATATATAT
>BOPN01011513.1:2500-5000 GCA_017312705.2 Penaeus japonicus | reverse complement strand
TTATTTCATTGTCTCATCTTGCATCTTAAGAGATCAAAACCCCAAGATAGTTAAGGGAAGATGATTGTCTGATTTACTTATTTATTTATTTATTTACCTTTGATCAACAGTCTCCTTTGGGCATGAGTGTATACTATTTTTTTTTTTTTTTATCAATAAATATACTCAGATCTTTTTCTTCTCAATTTCCGACACTGTCTCGTCTAAGAGCTCTTGCAGTGATTCATACAGTGCGGATAATAATTCTGCATTATCTGCATATCTTATTTTCATTGATTTTCACCATTCTGACTATCTAATTCTCTCAAAATCCGTTCACTATAAGAATTACAAAAGTCTGGAGACATTATACATACCCGCCTTGATGTGACTTTGATGTCGGTGGATTTATACAAGCTATTTATATCAGATTTTTTTTTTTTTTTTTTTTTTTTTTCAAAACAGATCCAACTTATCCAGACTCGAAATATTATCATTTTTATTTCCTATTCTTTGATTCCTATTCTATTATTATTCCCTATTCTTTCCCTTATCGAACACCTATAACTGTGATTCACAAAACACAATTAAACCGTCTCCCACCTCAAGACCTTTTCCTTTCCATAGGCCTCTAATAAATATTTATCGCATTTTGGGTTCTAGAATGGGATCTATTAACAATACACCTTTGGCTGGGACTTCATGTCATCGAAATCATGACATCAGGATCCGAAGTCTGAGATGTTGGGCGCCGTCAACCTCGTCTTTTTTTTCTTTTTTTTTTGTGGTCAATGTTGCCAGTATTACGATTATTATCATCACTATGATTGTTATTTCTAGATAGTTATTTCATCTTTATTGTTATTGTCATTTTCTTTATTATTATCATCATTATCGTTATGATTAATTTGTTGTTGTTATTATCATTATCATCGTTATCATTATGATTATCATTATCATCGTTAATATCATTATATTTATCATTATCATCGTTAATATCATTATAATCATCATTATTACAATCATTATTATTATCATGATTATTATCATTACTATTATCATTATTATAAATATTATTCTTATTACCATATCCTTCCTTTGTTCATTTATATATCCTTGTGGAAACCGTCAGCCGTCAGCTCATTCGCCGTAATCAGTCACTTTACCGTCAGCTCTCAGACACCTGTCAGCCACAGAAGTATCTAACTGTCAGTCTTCCTCGGAATATGTCGCAGTCAGCCAGTCACACTCTCACCTCGCCACTGTCAGCAAGCTTCCACTGGACTGTCAGTCAGCAATCAGTTTCGGCCGCGGAATCGTCAGTTCGCCGTCAGCCTCACCGCCGTCAGTCAGTTGGTCTTTGGTGACCGATGTCAGTTAGAAGAAGGAAATCTATTTGTCTTTTGTCACTCTCATTTTCATTATAGTTATTATTGATCATGTTAGTATCATTGTTATTATCATTGCTATTGTAAATATTATGAACTCATTGTTGATGTTATTTTGGTTTTTATTATCATTATTGTTATTGTTATTAATACTATTATCATCATTATTAACATTACTGTCATTAGTCTTATTGTCAATATCATTATTATATTTTTATTATCAATGTTATTATCATTTCAGTAATCATTGTTACTATTGCTATTATCGTTACAGTGATCTTTGTCATTATTATCATTATCATTACAGTTATTTTTGTTTTATTATCCTTATCATTAATATCAATATCACCATAGTTCTCATTACCATCATTCTTACTGCCGAAGAAGAATGACCAACAGAGAGATAGATAAAGACGCAAGGTAACATGAGGAGGAATAATGACATAAGAGAATAAAGAAAAATAAAAGAAATAACAATAACAGACGAGGTGTTGATTCGTGACTTTGACCCTGTCATCAGCTGACGGGGCTGATGACAGGGTCTAAGCTGACAGGATGGTGATGATGAGGATGGGATGGTGATGATGGTGGTGATGGTGATGATAAGGATGATGATGAGGAGGATGATGGTGATGAGGATGATTGTGGTGATGAGGATGGTGGTGATGATGAGGATGGTGATGATGATGATGAGGAGGATGGTGATTAGGATGGTGATGATGATGATGATGAGGAGGAGGATGGTGATGAGGATGGTGATGATAAAGATGGTGATGATGATGGTAATGATGAGGATGAAGATGATGACGATAATTACGGTGATGGTGATGAGGATGATGTTGGTGATGATGACGAAAACGATGATGAGGATAACGATGATGAGGATAATGGTGATGACGATGACGAGTATGATAATGATGTGACAAGAAAGGAGGAAGAAAAGAAAAAAACACGAAACAACGAGAGAGTTCACATGCCAATTATTCTTTCCTTTTCTTTTTCTTTTTCTTTTTATTCATTCTCCGAACTCAAATTACCTTCGTTAAAAATCAGATAGATTAGAAGATAGAGAGAAGAGAAAAGAGAAGAAGAAAAAGAAATAACAACAGTCCGATTATTATCACTCCTTCCAC
>BOPN01011512.1:0-7500 GCA_017312705.2 Penaeus japonicus | reverse complement strand
TGTAGGGAGTATACTCAACTATTCGCCCAACATAATGACAGAATAGTACTGGAAAAAAACAACAAAAGGAAAAGTCCTTTATTTCTGAGGCAGACGAGGTATAGTGACACAATAAATATCTTACGGAAACACACACCCTTCTATGTACGATAAGCTGACAAAGCATTTCAAATTTTGAATCTAGTTCACTTTGTCAGAGGAAACGTGATCTTTCTTCAATGCAAATCAATTTAACTTCTCCAGACCATCCGCAGGAGGAAGGAAACCAGGCGTACCAATATCCCCAGGCGAATAGACTTGACAGTTGGTACCTCTGGCGCCTGCAGAGGAACTGATGTTACACTAGAATGGATTCAAATCTGGCGCAGATCGTGGCTACCAGATGGCGAAGAGCTCAGTCCAAGATCCAATTAAGTGCTTGGAATGTGTTCCGAACGTCTAGAGCTGGTCAAGAAGCAGCTCATTGATGGTATTTGAGGATTCATTAAGAAGTGCTTTGTCTACGGGGAGATGGGACCGGCTTACGTTGGGTCCTAATCTTATCGTTTGCTATATTTCATTTTGCAATTGCTAAAGTTTGGATTCATTTATCAATTCATTGTGCATCTATTTATTTGTTTAATAGTATCTCTATAATTATTGTTTTAATTGTTATCACTTTTAACATAACTTTTTCATTTGTTACAAAAATCTATATAAATAAAACAATAAAGTAAACTGATTTGACAAAGAGCTTCAAATTCTACCCCCCCCCCCCCGGAAAAAAATTCATGAATTATAGTACCACAGATTCCCATTATATAATGTAATTGGAGTATTGGTAACATGATAACAGGTATTTCAATTTAACATTTATCACTTATATTTATTATTGGATACAGCAAAAACACATTGCAGGTATATATGTATCAGTACGTCTGCGCGCCCGTGTGTGAGTTTGTGTACGTGTGTGAGTGTGTGTCAGTGTGCGTGTGCGTGTGCGTGTGCGTGTGTGTGTGAGTGTGCGTGTGCGCGTGTGTTATCTATAAAGGAATAGCAGAAAAGATAGTTGAAGTAATGTCCCTCGAGCCACGCCCACGTGCCAGAGACAGCCTCAAAATCCCTCATCAAAAGTTCAGGGAAATTAACCTCCCAGCTGAGTCTGTCTGCCTGGCGGTTTCAGGGGCTCGCCGTTGTGTAAATAGAATGGATACTGATTTTGCTTTGGATCTTTCTACATAAAAGATTTCCCAGAACTTCGACTTGGCTCATTAGAATGACAAGTTTGGTAATTAGAGGCCAACTGCAACCACCTGAGCACCAGCTGCCGCAACAGTCGTTCCGTGTATTGGTATTCCGTATTTTTCACCGTAATTTCCTTTCCCCTTTTCCTCTTTCTGCATTTTTTCCCCTTTTTCATTCTTATCATTTTTTCTGTGTCGGTTTCGTTGTTGAAATGTTGGACATTCCTTTTTCTCCAAAAAATTAAAGTATATCATCGTAATTATCATAAAAAAGAGAGCTATGATATTTTGCATAAATGAAGTTATATACTGATGATAATCATGATAGAAATTATGATAGTAACAATATTGACAATGATGATACCGGAAATAATGATAAAGAACTAATTATGGTGAAGAAGATAAATGATACTAATGATAACGGTAATAACAATATTAATGATTATATTTTTTTAATATGATTATCAAAATGATGCATATGGTACTAATGCAAATAATGATGAGCAAAATAGTAATAATGATAATAATAGTAATAATGTTAGCAAGGAGAAAAATAATAAGGGTATTATTAATGATGATGGTAATGCAATAATGATGTTTATGATATTGACTATTATACAGATGATGATTATAATAATGATGATAATAAATGTATTACTATTGTTATCATCATCATTATCATCACTATCATTATTATCTTGATGATATGGATAAAGTTGTTAATCATGATAATATAGATCATATCATTGATAATGGTAATGATATTAGTGATGATAATAATAATGATTATGAGGAGGGTACTATCAAAAACAGTAATAATAACAATGATAAGAATAATAATAACAATGATAATAGTTACTGTGATGATAGTTATGTTCATTATAATGATGCTGATGAGAAAGAAGAAGATAATGAGGAGGAGGATATTTGCACTGACGATAACGATAATACTGATAAAAAGGAAAAAAATAAACACACGTTTTGTATTCGTAACACATTACGAAGCTAGTCCTATTTCGTTCCTTAGTTATTCTTTATGCCTATATTTGAAGGAATGACGGAATCAGTCGGTAATAGCAAAATCAGTAAGAATAAAAAACAAAACAGAATAGTTTTCTGGGCAATGCCAAGGCCTTTGATCTCAATCTGGGTCAATTTCACGCCTCATATATACGATACATGGGCTAATGTGCCGCTCCTATCACTTAGAACTGTCTATCGTCTCTCTGGTCCTCTTGCTTCTGTTTTTTTTTTTTTTTTTTTTTTTTTTTTTTTTTTTTTTTTTTTTTCATAATTTTCCTGATGTGTGTATGTGTGTGTGTGTGTGTGTGTGTGTGTGTGTGTGTGTGTGTGTGTGTGTGAGAGAGAGAGAGAGAGAGCTTTTACACACACATATATACACGCATACAGATATGTAAATCAATAAATCAACACACACAAACATACATACACAAACACAAACATACACAAACACAAAGTAAGCGCCACCAGAGGTATTTATTGCTAAATTGGCAATGAATATTTAATAGATATTTAGTAACTGCGTTATTACCCAAATCCTAATCTCGAATGTTTGATTTCTTTCTATGAATTTTGTATGTAAAAGAATTATCCTTCTAAAATTAGGTAACGTTGCGTAGGAAAATAATGAGTTTTCCATTGAGGCTATGAATTTCATAGTAAAGCAATATCAGATATACATATTAATTCTTTATATTGTATTGGTTTATTCTTTATACTAGGTATTATTTTCTTCGTATCGAAGTTCTTTACACAAAAAAACGAGAAAAAAAGGTCTCAGTGACCATCGCCTTATTTCATATAACTGATCTATCTATATACAATGAAAAACGTGCATGTCTGCTGTGTCAAATTTGGAACTTGCATCTCTCTACCTGTCTTTGTATATATCTATCTATCTATCTATATGTATATATATGTACATATATATATGTATATGTTTATATGTATAAATATATATATATATATATATATATATATATATATATGTATATATATATATATATATATACATACACACACACACACACACACACACACACACACACACACACACACACACACACACACACATATATATATATATATAATATATATATATATATATATATATAATTATTACAATTATCATCATCATAATCATTATCACACACACATCATTAAGTTTATTATCATTGTTATTATTATTAGTAGTAGTAGTAGTATCATCATTATTATTATTATCATTATCATTATTATTATTACTTTTATTATTAGCATCATCTTCATTATCCTTTTTGTTGTTGTTATTGTCATCATTACCATAATTATTATGTGTTATTACTATTATTAATATCTTTGTTTTCATAGCCATTACTATTATCATCATTACCATCGTCATTACTATCATCATCATCATTGTAGTTGTCATTGTCATTATTATCATCATTATCATTACTATCACCATTATCAGTACTCTTTTAGCTTGATTATTATCATTATTATAATTATTATTATCATTACTTCCATTATTTTTGTTAGAACTGCTATAATCCTAATCATCATTATTACAATAAAAGAAATAATCATAATTCATAAAACGTAATCAACATAATAATAACATTCGTTACAAAGACTTGGTAAGTACAAATAACTCTTTATTCTGTTAGTAATCTGATGGTGTAATTGATTTCAGAATTTATGTATTTATGCGAACCTTCGACCACCTTATCATCATCCCTAAGATTTATTGGTTGCCGTTTTGATTTTAAATTTGCGATCTACTTCTTTATACTTTATTATGGTAACATAAAGATAGATGGAAGAACAGAGATAGTGTGATTGGGATGAAGGAAAGGACATTGATACTTGGATTCACAGGTATACTGATGAAGAGAAAGAATTGGTGAGGAAAGATGGGAAAAGGATAACTGAGAGAGAGAGAGAGAGAGAGAGAGAGAGAGAGAGAGAGAGAGAGAGAGAGAGAGAGAGAGAGAGAGAGAGAGAGAGAGAGAGAGAGAGAGAGAGAGAGAGAGAGAGAGAGAGAGAGAGAGAGAGAGAGAGAAAGAGAGAGAGAGAGAGAGAGAGAGAGAGAGAGAGAGAGAGAGAGAGAGAGAGAGAGAGAAAGAGAGAGAGAGAGAGAGAGAGAGAGAGAGAGAGAGAGAAAGAGAGAGAGAGAGAGAGAGAGAGAGAGAGAGAGAGAGAGAGAGAGAGAGAGAGAGAGAGAGAGAGAGAGAGAGAGAGAGAGAGAGAGAGAGAGAGAGAGAGAGAGAGAGAGAGAGAGAGGGAGAGAGAGAGAGAGAGAGAGTGAGTGAGTGAGTGAGTGAGTGAGTGAGTGAGTGAGTGAGTGAGTGAGTGAGTGAGTGAGTGAGTGAGTGTGTGTGTGTGTGTGTGTGTGTGTGTGTGTGTGTGTGTGTGTGTGTGTGCGTGAGTGAGTGAGTGAGTGAGTGTGTGCGTGAGTGAGTGCGTTTGTGAGTGAGTGCGTGAGTGCGTGAGTGAGTAAGTAAGTGAGTGAGTGAGTAGAGAGAGAGAGAGAGAGAGAGAGAGAGAGAGAGAGAGAGAAATAGATAGAGAGAGAGAGAGAGAAAGAGAAAGATAGAAAGGAGAGAGAGGTGCAGCGGCAGCTTGCAGACGCACTTGAGGAGAGAAAACGGGACCTGAAGACCTAGCAACAGACAAACACAGCCAGACAGTCAAAGAGGCATCCAGGCAGAGTGTGGGAAGCATCATCCTGCGAATCAGGCTGCCAGTGCATACACTCTCTCGTTTCCCAGCCAACTCTCCAGACGGTAATGAGGAGGTAGACAACAGCGCAACAATAAGTGGAGGGCAATTAAGGCTTAAGTACCTAGTAGTTAAGGGAAAGGGCACCTGAAGGCTACTAATTAGGAGCTTAAAACGAAATAGATGCTAAGTGCTTTTCTTTCTCTTCTTTATTTTGCAATTATTGTCGTGCTGCTGTTACCTCTCTTTCTTTCTCCCCCCCCCCCCCTTCTCTCTCTCTCTATCTATCTATCTATCTATCTCGTGATGTCTTCTGTTCCTTTGCCGTATCTATATATTCCTTGTTTTGATCATTATCGTCATCACTATTACGATTTTTATCATCCTTACTAACTGGACTCGGGGATACTTTACGTGTACTGAGAGCTAGGAAATCTTTTCAACTATATGATTAGGCTATTTATCAATATTATTGTTGAAATGAATCTCTAACAACACAGTAACATTTTAAGGTAAACTATTTCGAGTTGTTTCGATAAGGCAAATATACAAAAAAAAAAATAAAATAAAATAAAAATAAATAAATCAAAAATAAAAAAAAATCGTTCAAAGAAAAATATAATTGCCATAGCATTGCCAATAAATCAATGACATTTTCGCTAATCTCGTGGCAAACAGGACCGGATCCGATAACCGTTGCTCATATAACACAACTAATAGCGTCTATTGCAAAGCTGTCCCTCAGTGATCTATTCTCATAATCTCTGTTGCTGTGCTTGTTCACGCTTAGAAATTCCTATTCGTTCTTGGTAAGGAAAAAGGAGTTTTACCAAGATTGAATATTAATGAAGACAAGTGTAACAAGTATTATCATCCTCTTCATTAGTTATAATCATCATTATTATTATTGTCATAACAGTATTGATTATAAAAGTGATAGTGTTCATTTTCCTCAACATCATTATCATCATTAAATACAAGTTTATTGAACTGTACAGTCATTATGCTATCAGATGAAATTGCAAATTGCGCTAACCCTACCGGGTTTGTTAGTGTTCCTAGTGGATGAATATTGTAGAAAATGTAGTTATTCTTATCCTTCTAGAAATACAAGGTTCATTATACCTTGCTAAAAGATGAAACAAATAAAATGAAATCAAACTGTTAAGGCCTATGTTTGCTGTCGATTTTCATCGAGGCGAAAATGCATTTGACATGTTGGCTATAATTGACTGACAGTAACTTACTTGTTCGACTAACATTGTTCTGTTGCAAGTGAAATGCTAAGTTAATTGATAATGCAAACGATTAAATATAGTTTGTCGTGCTGTGCTGTTTGGCCAATAGGAAATAATAACAGGCGGCAAGCTCTTATCTTATTTTCGTGTGCATTCTCCTAATTGTGTAAGGTTTTACTTAAGCCATGGAATTGTAACACATTACGATATGGTAATGTAAAAGCTCCTGAAAATATGGTGGAATATAATAAACCTTTTACATTTTAGTTCATACATGTTGATCGGACAAATCGCAGTAAATAAAAACAGCGACACGTTTACATCATTTTCATAGAGTAGGATCTACCCAAACTATGGAATATTCCACGTGACGTCATAAATAACGCGTCCGTCATGTTGGAGGCATTGGAGGTTTGCACTGTAAACATACCTCTCGAACACTGTTAAAACTCATTGGCAAAAAGGGTTAATTACTGTCGTGCCTACGGGTGTCATAACAAACAAGACAGAGAATCACAACTTGATTTTTTATAGGCTGCCTAAGATAATCCAAATTCAAGGAGAAAAGACATAAAATTGAGTGAGGAACGACTTGGCTTTAAATTTCACGGCTCCGTAAGAATGTTTGAAGGCAAAAAATGTGCGACTCATTTTGTGTCGGGTAACTAGCCATTTATAATCCTCTCTTCAAAATGGTTTGCTTTGTAGTATTAGGATGACACTGAGAAGCCAGAACAAAATTAAAACTCCTTCTGTGGAAGAGGGCCTAATCTGAAAGTCATATTTAATTGTTGAAGTTGAGTTTATAAATTATTGATGAAGTAGAATAAAACAGTTCTGTTTTGTAGGTAAAAAGCTGAGCTTTATTCGAGAGATGACCCAGACTGGGCTCCTTTACGTATGATGCCTGAATGCGAACCGACAATCAGCTGAATCGTATTGAAAAGAAAAAAGAAATGGCTGCTGCAACATCAATGTTTGATACCTGTTATCTGGGGAACTTTGTCGACTCCAGCGTGTGCGAAGATGATGACTTTAGCCCTGGAACCTAGACAGATTTGACCAAAGATCTTATAAATAGACTAGAAAAGTGAACAGCAGATCTTGAGAGCTGAAAATAATGAGCTCAAGAAGCAATTAAATGCAACCAACATGACATTTATAGCCAATGCTTTAAAGATGATGATGAAAAAGTATGTACGAGATAAATATATTCTATAATGTATTGAGTGTATAATGTATATATATAGCTTATCCTCCCGTTATTCTTTCACAACTCGCCAAGACATAGTCATCATGCATCCATATTGGCCGCT
>BOPN01011511.1:7500-12500 GCA_017312705.2 Penaeus japonicus | reverse complement strand
GCACGACTGGTAACAGCAGTGATTATTTCTGCCAACGCGCGGCTGTAACAGCAAGCGTTCTGTTCTGCTGTTAGCAGCTGTAACAGCAGCAGCATTCTTCTACTGCTGCCAAAGCTGTAACGCTTAGTATTATTCTATGCTGCTGTAAGCTGTAACGTAACGATTGTTCTTAACGGCAAGCTGGCAACAACAGCGTTGACTACTGTGGCAACGGCAGCTGCTTGACATGGCGTTGTTCTTCTACTGCTGCCGGCTTCTGCTGCTGTATTCTTCTACTGCTGCCGCTTCTGCTGCTGCATATTCTTCTACTGCTGCCGCTTCTGCTGCTGCGTATTCTTCTACTGCTGCGGCTTCTGCTGCTCGTATTCTTCTACTGCTGCAGCTTCTGCTGTTGCTGCGCTGCTGCTGCGTAGCCTTCTTCTACTGCTGCGCACACACACACACACACACACACACACACACACACACACACACACACACACACACACACACACACACACACACACACACACACGCGCGCGCGCGCGCGCGCCTCAGCAGCCGAGCGCACGGGGTCAGGGGAGCCCCCAGGCACCGGATATCCGCTGCCGACGCCTAAACATATTTTCTTGTGCACAGGAAGCTCGCCTCAGGGCCCTCTCCTCTCGCTACTGCTGCCACTGCTGCCGCGTCTGCTATTGCTGCGCTGCTGCTGCGCCTTCTTCTACTGCTGCCGCTTCTGCTGCTGCGCCTTCTTCTACTGCTGCCGCTTCTGCTGCTGCGCCTTCTTCTACTGCTGCCGCTTCTGCTGCTGCGCCTTCTTCTACTGCTGCCGCTTCTGCTGCTGCGCCTTCTGTTACTGCTGCCGCGCCTTCTGTTACTGCTGCGCTGCTGCTGCGCCGTCTACCACTGCTGCCGCTGCTGCTTCTGCTGATAATGGCTATTTTTGGCACTTCTTTTATTCTTTTGTAACTTGCCCCCGGATGGTGTTGATAGTACTGGTGTCGTTTTGTTGTCATTGTTTTGTTTTTGTCTTTGTTATCATTATCATCCTCATCGTCTTTATCCTTGTAATCACCAGTACTGTTATTATCATCCTTATCATCTTCATTAGTAAGTTGCAATATCACTATCATCATTATAACTATTGCTACCATTATTGCTATCATCATTATTATTATCCTCATCATCATCATCACCTCTCATCGTGATGTTTGTTATCTTTCTCTTTAATCTTCCTCAGTCTTGATGTGGTTTGCCCAGTCTTGCTTTGTCTTGCTTTCGCTTGCTCTATCTTGTCTTACCTTAAGGGATTTCCAAGGTGAAAAAAAGGAAAATGTTGTTTTATATCTAATATACATATATCTATGTCTTTATAATCCCCACATTATTATTAAATTAAACCTCTATAATTATATTTCTCTTTGCCTTATTCATGCTCGTTATGTCCCTTGCATTTTTTATTTTCCATTTTATTATTATTTTTTTTCATTTTCAAGTTGATAATCGTTTCTGAAAATTTGCAATTGCTCTCATTTAGTGCTAATAAAATTAGTATTGAAGGCAACGGTAACCTAAACAATCATTCATTCTTAATATTCTATAAAGACAAAAGAGCAATTAAAAATATTTTTCCTCTGATACATACTTATATAGATAACCATAAATACCAACTTCAGCAGAATTTTTTTTTCATGAATCAATCTCTGTTTTGTTCTTCAATTCATTTATCTATTATCTTTATTTTCCTTATCTTATTCAATTTTTTTTCTCTCTTCCGACATCAAGCAGATCCGATCCAAAATAGTGGTGTGTGACGTCATTTCCTTTTTTTTCAATAAAATATGCTTCTCCGGCCGATTTGCCTTTATGAATAACTTCCGTCAAAACTAAACCATCAGATTAAATTCATTTGCCGACGAGAATGAAGAAAAAAATATACCGATAATTTAGAAAAGAGACTAACTACCAACCAACCCTTCTATAAAACCAAAAAAAAATCGCCTTATTTTACGCCCGTCTCCCCTCACGCCCGAGAGTGTTTATATAGACAAAGATTTCCCATATATTGCGTGGGCGGCTAATTTCTTACGGGCGGCGGCAATCTTATTTATCTTATTTCGATATTAATATTCATCCCAAAGAGAGAGAGAGAGAGAAACTAGAGAAAAAAAGTGAGGGAGGAAAGAGAGAAAGAGCGAGACAGCCAAACGGAGCAACAGCGATCGAGACAAGAGAGGGAGGGAGGGACCAGAAGAACCGACAAATCGGGCGGTCGCTCTGTCGGTTGGTCTATGGGTCGGGTCAGACGCCAAAGAAGCGCTCGCTCGCCCGCTCGCCCGACTCCTTCACCACAAGAATCCCAAACTCCCTCCCCCACGCGCCCACGCCCATCCTCAAGCCGCCGTTGCTATTCTTTCGTCAGTTAACTCGCGGGAATCGTAAAATCAGCCATTATTTAAATATCGATGAATGTTGATTGTTTTTTTTATGATAATTTTCATGATTACAATTACTATTATTAGCATTAGCATCACTATTATCAATATAATTGCTATCATCACCAAGCAGAGTGATCACCACCGACTGGCAAGTTACCATCACCATCACCACCACTATTGTCACCCCTGTTATCATCACCACCACCATTGTCACCACTGATATCATCACAACCACCATCCTCATCATCACCACCATCCTTATCACTATCATCACAATCATCACTATCTTCCTCATCACCAATGCCGATATTTCACCTCTGCCCTCCTTCTCCTCCTCCACGTTCTACATATCGAAACGAGACGAAAATACAAATCCACAAATCCTAAATCGTTCGGAAAACCCGGAAGACCCTGCGAGAGAGAGAGAGAGAGAGAGAGAGAGAGAGAGAGAGAGAGAGAGAGAGAGAGAGAGAGAGAGAGAGAGAGAGAGAGAGAGAGAGAGAGAGAGAGACATTCTACTCTCCGCCTCTCCTCTTTCCCTTAACCCCTAACCCCTTAGCCCTAGCCCCCTGCCCCCTCTTCCCTTAAAAAAGAGCTCACAGCTAAAGATAGTTACACATGCGAGTAAGAGGGGCCGGGTTGTGACTCTGACAAGACGGAGATAGCGCTGGACAGAGGGGAAGCACAGGAGGGAGGGAGGGAGGGAAGGAGAGAAAGAGAGAGAGAAAGGGGGGAGGGAGAGAGAAAGAGAGAGAGAGAGAGAGAGAGAGAGAGAGAGAGAGAGAGAGAGAGAGAGAGAGAGAGAGAGAGAGAGAGAGAGAGAGAGAGAGAGAAAGGGGAGGGAGAGAGAGAGAGAGAGAGAGAGAGAGAGAGAGAGAAAGGGAGAGCAAAATGAAATGAACACATTTCCATACTGATGCCTTGTGATGCCATCTATGAAGAAAAAGGAGAAAGAGAGAGAGAGAGAGAGAGAGAGAGAGAGAGAGAGAGAGAGAGAGAGAGAGAAGACCTGTTCCGCGAGGGTTCAGGACCACAATAGAGGTTCCACTATCGGCTCCAACCTACAACTCGCCCTCGCAAGTAAGCCGTGCTATCTCCACCTGATGGCAGGGCGACCCACGTGAAGACGCGCGAGGGAGGAGGGGGTGGGAGGGAGAGGAAGGGGGGAGGGGGGAAGGAGGAGGCAGTGTGCTGGGGCTGGGAGGGAGGGAGGGAGGGAGGGAGGGAGGGAGGCCGGCGAGGAGGCAAGGGAGAGGAGGAGGAGGAGGAGGAGGACGAAGAGGAAGGATGGCAGACGGTGGAAGAAGGAAGGAGGAGGACGAGGAGGAAAAGGATAAAGGAGGACAGTAGGGCACGAGAAAGTGGAGGTGGAAGTGGAACGCAAGAGAGGCGAAGGAAGGGAAAACGCCGAGGATTGGAAAATGGCTTTATGACAGAGGGCCAAAGGGCGCGGGCTTTAGACGCTGGAAAGTGGGCGGCCAGAGGACGCGAGGGACGAGTGTCGTTTCGAAGGGGCTGGAGGGCATCGCCTTCCTTACACCTACACACACACACACACACACACACACACAGAAAGGGGGGAGAGAGAGAGAGAGAGAGAGAGAGAGAGAGAGAGAGAGAGAGAGAGAGAGAGAGAGAGAGAGAGAGAGAGAGAGAGAGAGAGAGAGAGAGAGAGAGAGAGAGAGAGAGAGAGAGAGAGAGAGAGAGAGAGAGAGAGAGAGAGAGAGGGGGGGGGGTAAGAATGCAGAGTAGCAGTCTCCCCATATGACCGTGATACATTAACCAAGAAGGGAAGGGAAGGGAAGGGAAGGGAAGGGAAGGGAAGGGAAGGGAAGAGAAGGAAAGGGAGGAAAAAGAGTGGGTTGGGTTGGGCAGGAGTGGGGGCTGCAATGGGGCAAGGGAAAGGAAGGGGGGAGGAGGGGTGACAGGGTGGGGTGGAAAAGAAATTTATGAGAAGGGAAGAAAGGCCGAGGGGGGGGGGGGGGTAGGAGGGATCAGGGACGGATATGTGTGGGAGAAAAGGAAAGGAAGGAAGGAGGGAGGGAGGGAGAGGGGGAGGGAGAGGGAGAGGGAGAGGGAGAGGGAGAGGGAGAGGGAGAGGGAGAGGGAGAGAGAGAGAGAGAGAGAGAGAGAGAGAGAGAGAGAGAGAGAGAGAGAGAGAGAGAGAGAGAGAGAGAGAGAGAGAGAGAGAGAGAGAGAGAGAGAGAGAGAATGTCAGAAGAGAAGAGAGAGATGAGTGAGACGAGAAGTAGAGATATGCGAAGAGACGAGAGAGACAAGAGAGACCAAAAGAAAGAAAGAACGAAAGAAAAATAAGAAAGAAACGCAAACCCGTGCGCTTAATAAGCCGAACTACCGCTTCCCAAACGAGCCATCGCCGCTGCTTGGGGCTAAGCTGACGAGCCATCGTTAATTGGCTAACCGCCGCTCGTAATTGGATTCGCGGGCCAATTCCCGTCCTTTAAATTGGCAGCATTTCCCTCCGTGCGAATTATTTTCCTGGGAATGACGAGCAGGCAATACCCCCCCCCCCCTCCATTCCCCTGCACGCACACAATACCCATACCCCCCTTTAACCAG
>BOPN01011510.1:2500-5000 GCA_017312705.2 Penaeus japonicus | reverse complement strand
GTACAGTAATTCAAAAGGTGAAAATTTAAGAGTATCATTCGGGACCTCTCTGTAGGCAAATAACACTGAGGGTAAATATCTATCCCAATCTTGAGGTTTATCTTGGCACAGCTTCTTTAGCATAGCTTTCAGGACTGAATGGAACCTTTCAACAGTACCATTACAGCAAGCATGATAAGGACTAGTGAAAATTGCCTTTATGGATAAGAGACGATTAATTTCAGCCATTAAATCTGACTTAAACTGGGTTCCTCTGTCACTAATCTCTTTACTTCCGACCCTTGAAAATATGCAACAAGAGCTTCTGTAAGTAATGGGTATCTATATTTACCAGAGGAACTGCCTCAGGAAAACGTGTAGCACAGTCAATAAGAGTCAAAATATATTTATGTCCTCGACTATGGAAGTATTAATGGACCCACAAGATCTATAGCAACTCTTTGAAAAATGGTTCCATTATAGGCATGGATACAAGGGGGCCTTACGTACATTACCCTTGAGGAGAACTTCCCAAACCAAATATGACATGACCGACAATATCGCTTGTCTTAGCACACCTGGCCAGAAAAACTTTTGGAAAATTTATCTGCGGTCTTCTATGTGAGAAGTGACCTGATAGGGAGTCATGAGCTGTTGACATCAGCGGCAT
Source organism: Penaeus japonicus (assembly GCA_017312705.2). Lineage (NCBI taxonomy): Eukaryota > Metazoa > Arthropoda > Malacostraca > Decapoda > Penaeidae > Penaeus > Penaeus japonicus. The sequence continues at coordinate 4,351 of BOPN01011510.1, read as the reverse complement.
TTCGCAGACTGCTGACTACCAACTGCTTCATTCCCACCTCATGTACGTTCTTACTTTTGATACAAATGCGGTAAATCAGTTCATTGACTTTCTCATATTTGACAGACCTATGTTTAACAGTAACCACAGATTGACTAATTACTTTTCCTAATCTGATCAAGACTAGGACAACAAGATTGAGCATTAATTAGATCAGACCTTGAAAAATTACTCTCCAAGATTTCAGGAATTACAAGAGGACTAGGAGACTTATCACCCATGTTTGCTCTTGCCCTTGTCTTAACTTCCATTATGACATCATCCTTCCCATTGTCATCAACAGGGGTATTACTGCACTCAGAATCATCTGGCTTGTTAATTGGCACGTTGACACCCGGAACCATCCCGATCAGAATGTCTGTAAACTTAATTGGTGCTGCTACTGCAGTAACCCATCCATTTAGGAATTTACACTTAATAAAGCATCTTACTTCTGGAAAACTTTTGTCATAGCCAAGATAATCATATAATTTAACAAATTTACCTCTTTTAACATTCGGTGGAATGAGAGAATCTTTGACAATAATTGTAGAGCAACCAGTGTCAAGAAGAAAATTAGCGGGCTTGTTGAATAAAGTACCAGCGTCAATAATGGCTGACTCTGGGCACATGTCAGATTGTAAAACATTGTTAATTTTACTTGGTAATTTATTCCTAGTATTAAACTCTGGACAATTAGGTCGAATATGCCCAGGCTTATGACAGTTGTGACATCTAATACTAGACTTTACATTGGGAGACTCATCCAGATCAATCTTAGCCTGAAAGGGATTACGAGTTCTTACACTTCTATGGGCACATCTGAACCGGTCAGCCGATTGAGCCATGTCAACACTAGTTTCGAAAGATCTTTCTTTTAAGAAAACTCTCAAGTCATTTGGGCAATTACTTAATAATTGATCTTTGACCAGGAATTCACACAAACTGTTATAATCTTTCTTTACATCACTAAGAGTTAACCAATGATCTAAATATTGTCTCATTCTGGGAACAAGTTGGACATAAGTTTCATTTTCCTTTACTTTACTTTCTCTGAATTTCTTTCTGTAAGAGTCAGCATCAACAGAATAAGCTTTTAAAAGTGATTCCTTCAATTTTTCATAATCGGTTAGAATCTCATCTGGTAGACTAACATAAACCTTCAAAGCTTTTCCACTTAACAGAGAACCCAAATAGACATAATAGCTACTATACTCCCATTTTTGAAGATTAGCCATTCTTTCGAAGCGTTTCAGAAAATCGTCAATTTCATCTTTCCCATCTTGGAAATTTGGTAACCGTAACCCAGGATAATTTTCATTACTTCTGCCAATTTCCTGGTTTTCTAACTTCAAGTTAGCAAGAGCTATTTCATGAGACCTCTGCTTCTCTGATTCTATGGCCTGTCTTTCTATTTCTCTTTCCCGTCTACTTCTTTCCTTCTCTGCCTCAATTGCCTCTAATTCTAATCTCTTTACTTCTCTATCCTTTTGCCTTTCTTCTATCTCCATTTGCCTTTCTTCTCTCTCCACTTCCTTTTGATATCTTTCTTCTTCTTTTGCAATAAAAGATTCGATATCAAAGCAAGGAACTATCATATTTATATTAGCTTTGTTTAACTAATTCAATTAAATTTAAAGAGGGCATTTTGAAAATATTTATCTAAATTCAAATGCTTGATTCAAAGAAGTAAACTCAACCGAAATATTCTACAGACAAATAAAAATAGTTACAATTGAAGTTATTGCAAGGTACTGTGTTACTAATCATTGAATTATCAGAAAATGATTCGAGAATATAATATAATATTAATATTCACTTACAAAATTATAA
>BOPN01011509.1:10000-15759 GCA_017312705.2 Penaeus japonicus | reverse complement strand
CTCTCTCTCCCTCTCTCTTTCTCTCTCTCTCTCTCTCTTCCTCTCTCTGTCTTTCTCATTTGTTCGTTATTCATTTCTTCCGTTCTTATATTATGCTTATTACATGGCAATATATTATGTGATTAAGATCTAGTGCAATATTACCTGCTTTGCTAATGTAATGACATGTCTTCATGGCGATTCAATTCCCGTTTGCTTTTGAATCGAAACAGTAACGAGGCGATGTTATTGCAGGCTTTTATCCGTCCAAACAGACACTCAAAAGCGTATCCTTTCACAATTGGACAAACTTTGATGGATAGGTTAAGGGGTCAGACAAAGGACTGAAATCTGGAAACAAGATCGGTATTAGTAAAATTCATGACCAGATAACAAAGTGGAAAGATGTATTCAGCTGTTAATCAAAGCAAATTGGGTGGAATCAAGGCCTGTCCAATAAGATCAGAGCGATAGGGTAAATTTTGGTCCAGAATTTGTTTGAATCGGAAGGATGAATATCAATCCATATGCGATTGAAACCAAATATGTTGAATTATGAAAGATAAGTTCTCTTTTGGACGAAATTTGGTGGATAAGTTGAGGGTCGAAGTACGGCTGCATGTTTGGCAACGACCAATGGATTTCAATCGGCGTGTTGCTGATTATTCACTAGCACAAGCAACACACATACCGTGCGATTATTACCATATAGACGTCTTCGAATCTATCAACGTTCAAGTAGATGCACAAGGTAAATATCAGCCTTCTCAAGATATCACACCAAGACTACAAGGTACGATAACTCATAATAGTAATGCAATTTCACAAGGTTTAAAACTGATGTAGTCGAGCCTTGCTAGAGCATAACTTGTACTGCTGCCTTGGCTGTCTATCAGTGTAGCTTTGACAGACCACAGTGGAATATATAAATAAATGAAATAATATCATTCGTATTGTGTTCGTATCGATGCTTATGACTTAAATAAACTTCATTTGCATGTACGAGATAGAGAAGGGGGAGCAGGGGGGGAGGGGAAACCGCAAAGGTCATAAGTAACATACGAACAGTACAAAAAGGAGACACATGATAACTGTGTTCATTTTATTAGAAGGTCAAAGAGGTAAGTATGAGGATTACTTTTAGTCATATGATGTTTTCCTTATATTATCCCCTTTAGAAGATTCTGATGACGATTGCATACTAGTTCATCTTGCTTAATGGAACAATTATTACATTTCTCAACAAGAAATCATATCGTACAAGCAGTAGAGATAAACTTTAGGATTTGTATTTTAAATTATTGATCGAAATACATATATGATCTTGCGTTGTTATGTAGAAAAGAAGGAGCGTGTTTGTGAGATGTGTTTTAGTTTGAAATCTAATCATTTGAGAATACAAATTGAATCTAAATATATGTTGCATTTGGGTGAATATCTATGGAGAGCATGTGCGAATATTTGTATGGCTGGAGGTAGGTAGATATAATGTATTGATGAAAGGGCACATACATTCTCTCTCTCTCTCTCGCTCTCTCCCTCTCCTTCCTCTCCTCTCTCTCTTTCTCTTTCCCCCTTTTTCTCTCTCTCTTTTCCTCTCTCCCTCTCTCTTTCCCTCTCCCTCCTCTCTCTCTCCCTCTCTCTCTCTCTCTCTCTCTCTCTCTCTTTCTCTTTCCCCCTTTTTCTCTCTCTCTTTTCCTCTCTCCCTCTCTCTTTCCCTCTCCCTCCTCTCTCTCTCCCTCTCTCTCTCTCTCTCTCTCTCTCTCTCTCTCTCTCTCTCTTTCCCTCTCTCTCTCTTTCCCTCTCCCTCCTCTCCTCTCTCTCTTTCTCTTTCCCCTTTTCTCTCTCTCTCTCTTTTCCCCTCTCCCTCTCCCTTTCCCTTTCCCTCCTCTCTCTCTCTCTCTCTCTCTCTCTCTCTCTCTCTGAGTCTAGCTGCCGTGGTGATCGGACGTGTTTTTACCTCCTCTCCGCCGCAGCCCCGCAACTCAGCAAACCATGCCTTCTCATGGTCCCACAGTGTCAAAGGGTAATCTGACCCCTCCCCCAGGGTTTGAGGGGGCCAACCAGGGTGAAAGGGAACCCCTGGCCCAGGGTAATGTACCCCCTACCAGGGTACCGGGATCTCAGCCTTAGGACATGGGCCCCCTGGCAGCATGGGTCAGAGCTTCCTCCCCGCCCACGAGAATGGGCCCCCCCATGGCAGCCAGGGTCAAGGCTGCCCTCAGGCCCAGGGTGAGGGGTATATTTTCAGCAGCATCGCCAGCAGTGACAGCAGTGCAAACACTCATTCAGAAAACAGGAAAGCAATATATCAGTTTGGCAGTGTTACAATAGTGCTTAATACAATTCTGTGCTTCATTGCAACAAAAAGGCCTTGGCCAAGGTCTGTCCTCAGGATCAAATCAGAAAATACTACAGACCGGCTGAAATCGAAGAAGCCCATGACATTGTCATCAACCTATCAGACTCTAGAAAACCCAGAAATACGACACGGGACACTAAACGGATGACAAACATTATCGTGCACACTATGCTTGATCAGTGTATTGAAAATCCAAACATTGTGTTCGTAACAATAAGAACGGACACCCCCCCCCCCCCAACAGACTGGTCGCCACCAAAGAAACACGGTATTTCAACAACTTTTATATTTTTTTCCAAAAGTGTACAGACCAGGGAACACAGACCTACAATGGGCCCTCTTACACAGATCAAAATCTGATGGAAAACAAGATCGTCCTGCTGATCGGAATGTTTCCCGAACAGCAGGCGGCTCTAAATAGAACAATAGGGCAAGGTGCGATAAGTCAAGATCCGATCCCCCCAACCCCCCATCTCCCACCCATGAGCAAAATGCATACGAAACGTTTCTGTTTGCATCTCCTCCCCCCACCTCCACCCCGATAAACAAACAACTGCTCCACATCCCCAAGCCCGTACCCACGATACCCTCCTCTCTCTCCCTGCCCGGACCCATTACTAGCACTCCTACCCTCCCGTTATCGTGCCCTTGCTGACTCGCCGGCCCCCAACTCTGCTGAGCCATCTACGCGCCCCACCATCGACGCTCCCAGCCAGCAGACCCCTGCCCCCACAGGAGACATACCCGCCTCCCCGAAGCATGAGTCAACCACGAACTCTCTCTCCGTCAGACCGAAAACAGTTATGCAAAAGAAGACCAGGCATGAAGCTTCTACACAGGTATCCCCTAAATGAAGCTCCAAGGAGAAACAAAACAAGAACAAGCAAGAGCAACTCGATCCCAACCGCCACTGGGAGGAAACAGCTCAGCAGCAGGTGGAAGGAGCTGCTCACCCCCCCCCCCCCCCGCCTCCAGCAGGGCACTCAATCATAATCAATAATTATGCTGAGACAACAAGAGTCAATCAAGAAACATCCATACAAGCACAATCCAGTCCAGCCAAGACGACGATGACGACGAAGGTTATGTCGTATCGAGGAACAATAAAAGAAAAGCAAGAGGACAACAAACTCCAAAGCCGATATATATATATATATATATATATATATATATATATATATATATATATATATATGTATATATATATATATATATATATATATATATATATATATATATATATATATATATATATATATCTACACACACACACACACACACACACACACACACACACACACACACATATATATATATATATATATATATATATATATATATATATATGTGTGTGTGTGTGTGTGTATATATATATATACATACATATATATATATATATATATATATATATATATATATATATATATATATGTATATATATGTATATATATATGTGTGTATATATGTGGAAATCCCACTCCTTTCATATTGAAGAAGTGTTAGACTCCCAATTTATGATTAATAAATGTTGCCACCACCACTGTTTTAACACAAAACAGGGAAAACATTTCCCCTTTGAAGAATTATTACTTTTACGACATAATTCCTACAAATGAAGGGATTAAGGAAACTTTGATGCATTTTACAATTTGATTATTTTTATATTTACATAACTTTACTTAGAACTTATAGTTACATACTTAAAGACAATTTAAGTAAATATCAAATACAAAACAATACTGGAGATTCCTTAAGATCTAGTACAAGAGAAACCTCTCGCTACCAATATAATCACCAAAGGTAAGCTATCCATGATGCTGCTCCTAACAGTCTTTCCTGATCTAGAGTCCACGGAGAAGTGCCCGACTGTCTCCAGGTCAGCCTTCTCAAAACCATGTGCTCCGCTTGACTTCCGCATTATGCCTCAGCAACACGGAATTTTCCACGGATGTTTGTGCACATGATGGTTTCACTTCTAGAGTAACGTGGAAGATTCCAACCTTCCACATCCCTAGCCCCTCAGTTACAGCCGATCCCCAGGATGCTGTAAAATATTTGTCACAGAAACGACACACGCAGTGACCCTGCTCGGGAGGCAACCAGGTGCTACACCCTGCCCAAAGGTGACCTGTAGGCTATCGGAAGGCAGGAGGGCCTTACATCTCCTGTTGTGAGCTATGTAGCTTACACCGATACCGAACTTGGAGTTATATACAATTTCTGTGACACTCGGGGGAGGGGATTTCCTCTAGTCTGTTTCTGTTTCAATGCGGATGATGAAATTTCCTTTCGCCCAGCGATATAACATCACGCACAATTTCAACACTATGTATATGGTATTCATTATTGTTAATACCCACAGCCACACAACATTAACACCATTATTATTCATCTTTTCAATATACGCCCGCACCCACGACCGTTCCAAGAGTGTAGAAGCGTCTATTCGCGTTGGCAGGGCGACTCTAAGACTCCGGTCTTCTTTGTTCTTCACAGTCGAAAACTAGATTTTCTTTATGAGACAGTGACACAATCCACTGCTCGCCCGACCGAATGACGACGGGTGGGAAGGAACCATCAAGAACCTCATCATCACAGTATTCCTCAGCTTGTTCTTCTTCAAAGAAGGCTGCCGAGATGCACGTCGTGACTTGGCCGCGTCGCAGAAGGGCGGAGTCGGCTGGACAGAAACTCCAACCGGGTTGCACCTCTCTGCAATCCATAAGGTCCCTCTTCTCTACATACAGATCTCTGCCCTCTGAAACAAGAAGGACAGCGGCAGTAACTTTGGTATTGATAAATGCCGTGGAGTTCAAGATTGGCCTGGGGAATGCATGAACCAGGAAAGCATCCATTTGGTGTCCTGGCAGCGGGAAGGTCAGATATACTACCAGATCACCCAAAGAACCTCCAGGCATCAATTTTACTTTTGAAGAATAATTATACATGTTCATACTCTCTTCATTAGGAGGAATTATCAGAGGTACTCCCTCTCTTGTCAGTATTTAAAATTGATAGGAGTACATCAGGAGGGATAAAACTCGGAGAAAGCTTGCCAACAGTTGCATCCCTTAACCCCCCAAAATTAAATTTTGACTCTATTCTACTCCTCGGAGAATAGCTCGGTAGTTCTCCAAGACAGAACTACACAAAAATATCTTCTCCAACATCTTCAACTGCCTCCCCATCTCTCTCTCTCTCTCTCTCTCTCTCTCTCTCTCTCTCTCTCTCTCTCTCTCTCTCTCTCTCTCTCTCTTTCTTTTTCTCTTCCTTTTTTTACCTTTCCCTCTTAATATTCTCTCCTTTGTATTTCGCTTTTTTTATCCCTCTATCTATCTATTTATCTATCTACCTTTTTATCTATGTGTGTGTGTGTGTGTGTGTGTGTGTGTGTATGTGTGTGTGTGTGTGTGTGTGT
>BOPN01011509.1:0-5000 GCA_017312705.2 Penaeus japonicus | reverse complement strand
TGTGTTCATTTCGTTGCATTCTTGTATCATGTTTTGTGTATAAGGTTTGCGGTGATGGTAATAATTAAAATTCAGATGAATTATGAAAGCGAGAAAAGACATAAGTAAGATGATGGTGGTTAGTAAAAGTACAGATAAAGATGAAATGGAGAAGAGAATGATAACTAACATACAGCCAAGCATCAATTTTTAAATGCGAAGTGAGGATCCCACACACATCTATTGGCATTCATATCGTTTTAATCTCCCACTTAGGCTGAGGAAAGTGACAGGGCTAAAGCATTCAGCATGATTCATGGCAAGAGCAGCATCAAGTGGCGAATGGATGTATCTAAGCCCCGACTCCTTCTTGGGAGATATGACTCGTGTTATGGCTCTAGACACAATTCTTGGAGTCTTAAAACTACCCCGTTACTCCCAAGGCACTGGCTAGATTTACGAGTACTGTTAGTGGCGTTGTCTTCTTGTAAGGGGCTGTGGCTATGATCTTCGAAGTGTAGAAGCTTGGCTTAGTGTCGACGGACGCGGCAACTTGATGTAGTTATGAATAAAAGGCAAGTGGATATGTTATTGTTTCTTTACTGAGAATTCTGAGCTGAGGACTTGTGGATAAAGGACGTTCGAATATATACAGTTACACAACATATGTTGACGGTAGTTAACCATCCGATGGACATGCAGATTTTTTTTTCTATTTTTATGTAACCTCACCCTGTTCTTTCTTCCTCTTCCTTATATGTAAAAATCGATTATTTCCGAGAAAATAATTCGAAAGAGAATAAGCGATACTCACCTAAGCAAACAACTATATCTGGGAAAAACACAGACGCCAAGACCAAGCGCAGCCAAGCACCGGCAATCACAAGAAGTAACCAACAATAAACAAGAGAAACGCGACGCAAGTATGCAGCCGATCAGCGGGGGCGATGCCCCCCGTCTACCAATGGAGAGGGAGAGGAAGCAAGGACTCATGCGGCAGATGAAGCTTTATTTGGCATAAAGGAAAGGACACGGGATATTGCAACATGGATGTTAATTTAATGGATCATTTCCGATATCGAAGGCTGCGACAAGATGGATACGAGAGGGGGATAAAAAGGGAGGGGATGGGGGGGGTCTGGGGACGGGGAGGGGAAAGGATGTGATGGGAGACTATAGCGTTGGCAGTCGTGTGGGATAATTGTGTCCTGTGATAAAGATGGTATTATTTGTTATGTAATACTACTGATATATCTATTCTCTTGACTGAATTTGTTTTATCTGACTAGGTTCTCAGTCCTCTGATTAATGAGCAATTTCTTTCCAGAAACATCAGAATGAATTATTACCATTGCTCATTCATTAGCGTATACATTAAAAGATATCTCTGCTGATCAATCTGTTGATTCTTGAATAAACAAACTTCTAGGAAAGAGCTTCAGTGTTTTGGACAAGAACATACAGACCATAAAAGTTACGCAGTGCAAAAAATAAAGAAAAGAAAAAGAAGAAAACATCCGCATTAGCTCGCTTTCCTTCCTATAATTCCATGTTAATTAATGTCTTTTTCCCCAAAGCATTTTCCCATTTCCAGCGTCAATGCACAGCCCCGAAGGAAGAAGGCAAGATGCAGAGAATCCGGCGTATCCTCAGGTCATCGCTCCGTCACGACCTCCCTTCCCCAGACGCTTCCTCTGAGAGCGCGACGTGGCATGACTGCGGCCATATTACGCGCCAAAGCAAGACGCTGGACGAGAGCGGAAATCTGTCTGATTGAGGATTTAACGTCGGGCTTCGCCACAGGATTGCAACGCACGGTGGAATTCATTGCAGCTTCGAAGCCCCGCTAGTCAATGGCTCCGCTGCAAATGACCGAGATCAGAGGAGGAGAATCTCATAGAGAACGTGAGGAAGAATCTGTCTCAGCGGACGTTGACCTCGGCGGCGGATTGTTCTTTGACGGGCGGAGGCAACCCGCGGATGCAGGATGCCCTTTGAGTTCTCGCCGTTTAGCAACGCACCTGATTAATTGGGCTTTGCGTCTGATGCTGTGTATATTCTGAGACATTTCGTAATGAGTTGCCTACCTGAATGAAACTAGTAGATTTGATTACCAGTTTGAATTCCGGAGTGGTATGATTGATTCAATGTAGAATAACTCTTGCTAAAAAGAAGAGAAATGCTTATGAAAAATACTTAATAAAACTATCTTTTAACTCACAGTTAGAGTTATCCCCACGATTTCATTAAGAGTATACATACGAGTATCTATTCAGAATTCAACATTTTCAATACTGGAGTAAAGCTTTTCAGTGTGTAGAAACATATCTCTTTCGTATATAACAACTCTAAGGGCTATTTGGACATTGAACCTAATCATTTGCATTTTCAATTTGGGTTTCTTTCATCTATTTTTACCATTGCACGAGTAGATGACTGTGTCTCGCGCAAGCTGCCTGAGAGCATTATAACGAATTTCATCCTTGCAAATTGCTATCGTTATGCAATAAGTGTCGAGCGTCATTACGCGAGTGTGATGAGAATTTCTGTGCAGACGGAAGAATAAACACGAATATTCTTGCGGTAAGTACTTTAGTAATTTGCCTTTGTCATGTTAGTGAATATCTGGAATATGGATTCTGGAATATTAGAAATCTTGCAAACTCTTTATACAATATTACGACGAAAATGCCTTCACATAAAAGAGATAAAAAACGTTTAATGCATCCATTTCTCATCCATCTTTCTGGCTTACAGACATGAAAAGCTGGAGTGTGTGTGTGTGTGTGTGTGTGTGTGTGTGTGTGTGTGTGTGTGTGTGTGTGTGTGTGTGTGTGTGTGTGTGTGTGTGTGTGTGTGTGTGTGTGTGTATGTGTGTGTGTGACTTCGCAAGTTTATGTTTCTACAAATACGGCATATATTCAACATTCGAAAATGTATACACTTACAGCGGAGTTAGACATCCTTTCTAGAGTGACGAATGGTATAAGAAAGAAAACGAAAGAGAGAGAGAAACAACATGAGAGAAAGAGACAAAGACATCACCTATTATACACATTCAATAACATTTTGTCTAAACCAACCTCCCTTTCCCTCCCCCTTTATCCCTTCTCCCCCCCTCTCTCTCTCTCTCGCTCTCTCTCTCTCTCTCTCTCTCTCTTTTCTCTCTCTCTCTCTTTCCCTCTGCATGTTCCAGTTTCTTCCGTGCCAAATAACCTAAACGACATTAATTCATGAATTATTCATGTCCCTGCCACCTTTCTATTATATATAGTGCAGGGGCATCTTGGACAAAAACTAATTTGCAAAAAGCACAAGCACGCTACGTGTTTGTGCATACAAGAATGTTTGGACATTAGCAAAATGGACGACAGAGGGCCAGGAAGTACCTAGAATCTCCGTCGCTTTAATCCTTTGCGATCCGTTCGGCACACTCGTTCGGCCGAATTACCCGGCGATAATGACTGGAAGCACTTACGGTTAAGTGAGGAGGTCTTGAAACTTGTCTCGTTGGCACTTACTTAACGGGTCGTTCCTGTCGCGGCCTCAACGAGGGAGGCGGCAAAGAGCTTCGGAATAAATCTCGGCCGAGTGGGTACGTGTCAAGCGCCGCAGAACCGGGTTGCCTCGCTGACCTGTCCCGCGAGAGGATGGCGGAGGTCTGCCAGGGGTGGGGGTCAGGGTGGCGTGACCTGGGTTTGTCGGTGTCGGAGGAGATGAGGTGATTAGGGTGGAGGGTGGGGGTGGGGGTGGAGGGGAGAGGTCGAGGGTAAGAGATGAGATAGAAACAGATGGGTAGAGGAAAATTACAGGTGTTGTAGATAATTGGATAGACAGATATATATATATATATATATATAGATAGATAGATAGATAGATAGATAGATAGATAGATAGATAGATAGATAGATAGATAGATAGATAGATAGATAAATAGATAGAGAGAGAGAGAGAAGGACAGAGAATGTGAGAGAGAGGAGAGAAAGCGAGAGAGAGACAGCAGATAGATAGAGATTGAAGGCACAGAGCATCTAATATATATGTAAATTGCTCTCCGTATACTTTGAGGATATGTTAAAGCTTGGTGTTTTTTCATGTCCAGTTTAGAGAGATAGTATTTTTTGATTAACTTTTCAATATTTGCAAGGCTGTATTGTTGCGAAAAAGATACAGTCATCTTTTCTGTTTTTTGTGTTTATTTATTTTCTCTCCTTTTTCCTTTTTCTTCTGAACACAAATTCAAAGTCTATAACATTAAATTTTCAACGACAAAAGAAACACGTTGTAACCCTTTCGCAGAATAACATTTTAAAAAATCGTCTCTGTGTCTGGTAAACATGCAATAACACTCGATTTTCAGTTTTATTCCAACTTATGCCAAAACTTCGCGTCCATATCACTAATGAGAGAAGGTAATTAAGGCTTCCACTAATGATACTAGAGGCCTCGATGGAGCTATGTACTAAACATTCCCACAGGCACTAATCGGTGTACTATCACCGATGGCCTCAATAGCATCATTACATTAATTAGCGTAATAACCGTTATTGTCACTGCTTCCAGGCACTCTCTGCGGTATCCCTGTCAACATGTTGCAAGAACTTGTTGCTTGAAATGAGAATCGCGGTCGTCCAAGTCTGGAATCAACTCTAATGTCGAAAGGCTATTTCTAAACAGCGCTGGGATTGTGTTCTGTTGCGTCTGTTACTTTTTCTTTTTATTGTATCTCTGTCTCGAGTGAATTTAGCCGTCATAGGAAATTGTTCCTCCTTGACTGAGATTACGTTATTTTCCCTTATTTGAATATGTATAGGCACACACACACACACACATACACACACACACACACACACACACAGACACACACACACACACACACACAAACACACACACACACACACACACACAAACACACACACACACACACACGCACACACACACACACACGCACACACACACACACACAAAAACACACACACACACACACACACACACACACACACACACACACACACACACAC